>JAEIFU010001377.1:0-70988 GCA_018904235.1 Lordiphosa stackelbergi | reverse complement strand
TGTAAAAAGCACAAAAACTTTGACTAAAATCATGCAGGTCATAAAAAATATTTTATATACAAAAATGGGTTTTTGCGACCTGTTTTTGTCAAGCTTTTATATCTGGCTTACTTGAGGTCGATGGATAGTTACAATTCAATGTAATCAACCCAAATCAACAGAGATTAATTAAAGCAACACGTTCAAAAAGCACAGCAGAATTTCGGGCTGACAACTGATCCGACGCTTAGCACATGGGAGTCCCCAATGCGTTATTCGGCGATAGATTGTTTTATAATGGACAACTGCGTGGCTGTTTGAATGTGAATATGCAATACAGAGTCCGCTGATGATAAGATGTGGTTATCTTTGAAACAGCGATCGTTGTACGGACATACCAATTGCTATTCCAAGTTGTTGTAATTAATCTCTGTTGATTTGTGTTGATTACATTGAATTGTAACTCTCCTGACCTCAAGTAGCCAGATATGTAAAAGTATATACAAAATATTTAGCCGTTTTGAAAACAATGATCCGCTGAGCTTTTGTGTAAAAAAATTATAAAAACGAGAATTTTTAGGCAAAGTTTGCTGTAGACTTTTTGATCTGGTGCATTAACACGTATTTAGGCGTTATGAATACTAACAAAACAACGATTTTATAAAATGAGGTTGCCATGTTTTGCCGAAGTTTTTAATGTTTAAGAACGCCAGCCTTAAAAACAAACAAATTTTTCAAAAAAACTCACTTTTCGACCGATAGTCATGACATTCCTATGGCAGCTATAAGGTATAGATCATCGATTTGGACCAAACTTTCAAATCTCCGATGTGTAAAAGCGTATAATATTAATAATCGCTGATGTGAGACACGTTAACATTAAAAACATAAAAGTTTTTCTCACAAAGACCCACTTTTCGACCGATAGTTCCTATGGCAGCTAGAAGATATAGTCATCCGATCCGGTCGGTTCCGACATATTAGCAGTGTGCAGTAAAAAGAAGATTCTGTGCAAAATTTCAGCTCGATAGCCTTAAAACTGAGAGACTAGTTCGCGTAGAAACAGACAGACAGAGGACAGACAGACGGACGGACAAAGCTCAATCGACTCAGCTCGTCACCCTGATCAAGAATATATATAGTTTATAGGGTCGGAAATGAATATTTCTATGGTTGCAAACTTGGGCAAAATTATAATACCCTTAGCAAGAAAATTAGTCTAGCTTTTTTTGCATCTGAAATCGACGTCCACCCCAATTTGGCGCCATATTCTCTACATTATGAACAATGTTTCTGCCCTTTAGTCTAGTTGTCAAATTGTGGTTTATGGTCAGTAATTTGCCCAAAGCACTGTTTATTCTCAATATTTTTTCATTGCTAACATTAAAACATTTGGTTGCCAATGCATCAGCAGCAACTTGTCAAAACACATGCAGCGAGAAAACTAATTTGGTAAAATTATACCCTTAAGCAATTCAATTCATCACGTCAGCAATCAACCCTAAAAGGCAAGTTTGTGTATTTTCCTTTGCGTCAAAAACTTATTTACAAATTATTCCACAAATTAATTGAAAATTACACAATTAATGGTAGTTTCCCTCTCTCTTTTTTTTTATTCTTTTTTGGTTCTTTTTTTTTTTTTTTTTTTTTTTGATTCTTTGTTTTGGTATGCAAATGTCAAACTCAAATACTAAAATAGTCAAATAACAAGAACAACAGCATCTGTCAGCTGGCAACAAGAGCTGCGGTTGCTCCTGCATCCTGCTTGTGACTGGGCACTAACTTTCGTGTCAATCCTTTTTGTGGCTTTGCAGTCGTTTAATTTGAATTTAAAATGTTATCCCGCCAACTGCATGGCCTCGCTCTGGCCTCCCCGTCGTCCGCCTCTGGCACTCATTTTCCACTTATTTGCAATTACCACATTTTATTATACCCCCGGTTTCCCGGTTTCCCGTTTCGTCTCTTCTGCATTTACATTTTGCTATTTTATTTATACTCCTGTTTATATTTGTCACACTTTTGTCTTTGTTTTCCCTCCCCCACCCTTCTAACGCCCCACCAATTTTCAACTGCATTTTTGTGTGTCTGTGTCAAATTCGTTTCTTCTCACTTTGCCAAACCAGACCTTGCAGATTTTGATTGTATTTTTGTTTATTTTGTTGCAATTTTAATTACTTTAATGAAAGTTTTAATTGCGAAATAGCAAAAACGCACTGGGAACAGGCAAGAGAAACAAAGAGAGTGAGAATACACTAGGTAGATAGAGGGAAATTGCCAGAGGAACCTGTAATGAGTTTCTGTGGTCTTAGAAAGGTTGGCAGCTGCTGCTACAACAAGATGACATGGGACATGATTACGCTTTGGTAACGTTTTCCCATGGAAAGTGTTTAAAGCAGGGGAAAAAGGAGGAACCTTTGATTGATGGATTGATGGCTGATAAGTTGATGTATTCAGTATATACAATGAATGTGTAGAGGGATTAGTAATAGGCACCTCTTTGATAGTGTACCTAAAGCTACTAAAGAGAAGGTATGAGTGAGATTGCCTACATATTCTGCAAAAGAAATAATGAGAAAGCTACAATAACAATGCGCACAGTATTCGTACATACTTCCTCTGGCGTCATCGCTCTAATTTAGCTCAGAGTAGGAATAAAGGTTTGTCTTTGATTTGTAGAAATTTTAAGTAGGTTTGTGGGAAAATATTTACAACTTTTTATTATTATATGATTATTTATTTTCTAAGTTCTATAAAACAATTACATACTTTTTTGAGACCTCAATTAGAACTAAAAATTAATGGGTTCATATTCCAAAATTTATAAAATTAACGTTCAATTTGTAGGTCAAACTGCATTTTAATTTATATATTAATTCCTAAATATTTTTAGCCCAACCAAAAAAAATTTTCGATTATACTTTTTGAACTGCCCACATGCCAAACGCAGCTGCAAGCAGTTGTTCCTACTCTATTTTCGGTCCACCGATAGAGACGGGAATTACCGCACGATTGTACTACGAATGCAGAGGAAGTACGAACTGTACTATCAAAAAGCCTGGGCCAGACGGGATCCCAACAAAAGCTATGAAAATTATCGTGGGAGCACAGCCGGACGTTTTTGCTGATCTTTCCAAAAAGTGCATTAGGGAGGAAGTCTTTCCATCAAGATGGAAGCTCCAAAGACTGGTTCTGCTTCCAAAAGGGGACTAAAATATGGAAGACCCCTCCGCGTACAGACTATTGTGCATGCTAGATGTCGTTGGCAAACTGTTCGAGCAACCGCCTAGAGGCGTATTGTCTGGCTACGACGCTCGACGCAAAGAACGCATTTAATTCTGCTCGCTGGGAAAAGATCCTGCAAGCACCCACTCGTCTTGGTATATCTAAGTATCTGGTGAAACTACTGGCCAGTTACTTCTAGAACCGTCCTCTGCTTTACGACACTTCGGATGGGAGGAAAACATACGGAGTCACTGGCGGAGTGCCACAGGGCTCACTTATGGGACCGATTCTTTGGAACGTGGTGTACGATGGAGTTCTAAGGCTAGCTACCCCGATAAGCGTCAGCATTATTTCTTTGTAGATTACATCGTGGTCGTCGCAGTAGCCAAAAAGTTGGAGGATATGCAGAGTAGAACCAACGACGCAAAGTGCTATTTGGTGACCGACTTGCTAGAGGACAACGGGTAGAGCCGAAGCAGTTCTTATCAGCAGCAGAAAACGTGTGGAAACACGTGGATAGACTGCACGGACAAACTGAATTTTACCTATGACAGATACTGATCAGACATGGGTGCTTCAAATCTTATCTCTATAGATTTAAGCATGAGACAGATCCCTTTTGTACACACTGTACGCGGACCATAGAAGACGCAGAACATATATTCTTTGTCTGTCCAAGATTCGCTGCTGAACGGGAAGAGCTTAGCCTAGATATTGGGAGGCCATTCACAGTCACTGACTTTATGAACATTCTACTTAGCTCGCAAAACAATTGGAATGCTATATGCACTATGGCTGCAGAGGTGCTAAAATCCTTGCGTCGCGCTAAACGATAGCGCAATTGGACTTTAACCCCTAGATAGGAATCTAGTGGAGGCCTTCGTGCCAGCTTCCCCTTGTAAAGTAAACGGAGAGTAGGGTGGATTTTAGTGGGTGTTCAAAACACTTCAAAAACACTTTTTGAACTTTACTTGGTACAATGAATTCCTTATCAACTTATCTTAAATTTAAAATATGTGCCAAATGTCAATTTAATCCAAAAGTGCTCCAACTCATTTATCACTTTGAGCACATCACAAGTTTACGATCTTTTTCTCATTATCTCCTACACCCCACAAATCACTTTTAATTACAGTTTGTGGTCGCCTTTTGATGTAATATTTTCAAACTAAAAAACACTCTTCTGCATGCCACACACATGACCAACATGATACCGATTTTCCGCCCTCAAACCATTTGACCCACAAAGCTAGGCAAGCAAATCGGCACAAAACTGCATGTCATCCTCAAGCGTTTCTCTTCTTGCTCAAGCGTTTTAAATAAAAAGAAAATCAAAGCACAATTGAGAAACCACAAAGTACTACGCTTACCTGGCAGATAAAATGAGGAAAAACAAATAAAAGACTGCTTGAGATGCCACAGTCGGGAAATGTAACTTATCGAAAATGAGAAAAATTTTTTTATTATTTAGATTTGTAGAATGCACTGCTAGAGGAAACAAGACCTAGAGACGAGAAAGCTCAACAGCAAAAGTTATAAGACGAGCAGCGAGCAGCTACATATATTTCCACCAATGATCGGAAATGATTTTGAAAAGTACATAATATGAATTCGGAAGGGTATTTTAAAGGGACCGAAAATAACTGTTGTGCATATTAGAGATTTATCTCTCTAATTAGAAAAACGTTAGTTAGAATACCAGAAATGTTCCAATTGTTTCAAATCTTTGCAAGCACTTATAAATTAGGACATAAAGAGATATTCATAACTTTAAAAATAAAAATTTTGTTTTAACTGTTATTTTATAATTTTTATATTAGAGTTTTTAAATAACAGTTAATTTTAAGTTTTTCTCCAATAATAAAATGATTGTAAGTGTTATTTGTCAAAAACGTTTATTTTAAAAATAAAAAACAGTTATTTTGCAACTTTTAATTTAAAAGTTAATTAAACGTTGACTTGCAATAATTTGTCAAGGTATGCAACCAAAGGGACATAAAGTTGCGTATGCAGATACCTCGAGTCCTACTACCACTAAATACTATTTAAACTTAAAGAAATAAGCCTTAGTAGACTTTTTGGAGCAATGCCCGAATGCCACGTGTCAAGGGTCAGCCTTAAATGGTTCAGTGAAAATGAAATTTTATAATGGCCAGCACGCTTTTCGGACATGAATCCCATTGAGAACATGCGGTGGAACCTTGTGTTTATGCTGGCGGTCGACAGTTCAACTCAACTTAGCAGCTTCGAAAAGTCTTATCGAGAAGTGTGTAAAAATACCGGATTAGCTCTATGCCTTACCCTATATTTAAGTTCATTATAAGTCTTTCATTATAAATTGATTTCCTTGTTCTGTTTCCCTTTTTTTTTGTACGGCATTTGATTTAATTTCGCAGTGCAAATTGAATTTAATTCTAATCAACAGAGAAAAGATTATTTTACTGAAACAAATATTTTGGATATTATCGATTTTTGAAATTGGAAAATCATGATAGTCACAAGGAGATTATAGTGAGTGCGGAACCCATTTGGTAAATTCGTAGCCCAATTTATTAAATTTTAATGTCATTATCGCGAGGTTGTTTGATATTTACCAAAATATGAATTTGTTCAAAATTGTTTTAATCTAGTACTGCCTGAATTTTATTGTACGTTTGCTTGACAATTATGGTAAGGTCTTTGTTAGATCACGTTGTCTTTTAATATTTCCTATACACATTTTGTGTATCAATTTAGTTGTCCTGCCGGATGTGACTTTGTCCATCCTGGGGATTTAAATGGAACAAAATTTATGAAATTAGAAAAGCCATTAGACTACATGCTAAAGTGTTTTTAATTTGAAAAATTTGCCAATCGGAATTCAAATTACTCTTCAAAGGCCAATTTAGACGTTTTTGGTTTGCTGATGCTGCTCCAATGATTTTTTTAGGCTGCTCCACATAAAATATTTTTGATGAGTAACTTCCATAACTTTTTAAAGCCAAAAATACTGCAAATTGGATTTTCTGCGATATTTTCAAAACAAGAGCTGATGGAAAAAAACCGACACCAGTTTTGGAATCAGTGCACAAAACCGGATCAGAATAATACAAAGAAGGCTAGACCTCACAAATGTGGTCATTTTGTTGGCCTGTGTTATTGAACATATTCTTCCCAACAAAATGTAAGTGGCTTTAATTAAAGTTCAGGGAGTGTATAACTCTTACGACAAACAATAAGACATTAAATTTTAGGTCTATTTGAATGAAATTAAAACCTTTAATTGTTAACTTAAATGCCATAGCTTCTTTATTATTCGATGGGTTATAATCGAATATAAGGTGTGGTGTTTTCAATAGCCGCCCAAACAATTTCGAAAGGCAATATAAATTTTAGAAATGAAAGCAACATTATTTTACAGGAGAGGTTGCTTCAAAAGAATAAATTATTTAATTAGTTTTAATATTAAAATTATATTAATATTAAATTTCAATGATTATTAGCAAAACCAACGGAAGTCTGTCAAAACAATTAATACCAAATTGCCACTCAACATAAGTGGCGCCATCTATCTGTGGGTGGGTAAAGGGTTGCTAAGTTATACTTCATACCGCCCAACAAAATATTTTATTAATTTTGTATATTATTTTTGAAGAATATGACATTATAATTTAATCATTATTCATAAAACACATAACACATCAAAAATTATCTATTAGACATCAAATTTACACTTAACTAGAAACTGCGGGAGAAGCAACCCTGTAATCAGAGATGGAACATTAACCTTCTAATTTGATTTTCTAATAAGAAAATGAAATCTTTCAAAGTTCAATACCACAAAAGGATTTTCGAGAGATTTTCAAACCTTCCGGCTGCGAAATCTCTAGAGATTTCTGCGTCACCTCCGAAAATTAAGATCATTTAAAAGTTATAAATGTAAAGCAAAATTCTCGATTAAAACTTTTATCACGCCGAAGTCAGTTTTTTGATGAAGTTGATATGCCACGACAATATCCCAAACACTATGAAAGTAAACTATGTCCATCAAAAACCGGCCAATTCTAAGTCTACCCATCCGCCGAGCAGACAGCTTCTGTTGCCGGTTTATTAAGGGGATCGTAGATGAACTGGCCAAAGGCCCCTTAAACCTTGTCTCTTCCATAAATTTTCTTGAATGATTCCTGTTGTTTCAAGAAACCTTAAATATGACACACTTTATCGTCATGATCTGCTCTTAAATGGCTTTTAATGCTTTTTACTATTATTAATATTCATGCGTTTACTTTTATTTTTATTTATTAAAGTTTTGGTATATTCCAATTGAATTTTATAGCCAAATGATAGTTTTTCCTATTTTTTGTTTACAAATAGTTTTGAAATTGACCTGTCGCTTTCATTCATAAATAAAAAAAACTGTTCATTTCACTGACCTACATAAGTACGCCAAACAAAAAATAAAAAACATTTCACAACCGTTTTTGCAATTGTTTTTTTAAACCAGCCCAAACAAGCAATTTCAGATTCAAAGCTTTTTTCTTGGTTTTTTTCGAATGTTAAATGATTTTCATTGTGAAACTTTGGCAACCCTGAAACCAGAAGCTTAGCCATTTGTTTGGCTGTCAGCAAAACTGCAACTACAACAACAAGAACACCAATAAAAAGAGCAAAACCTCTGGTTGACACATGAATTTATTGCATTCAAAACTCTGAAAACTTGCATCACAACCACAACAACAACGATGACCACCAGAGAGTAGCAGCATCAAACTTAACTCGCACTTTAATCTAATAGAATGGTCCAAAGCAACCCCATTCCCAACAGCCGGCGCAAGTGTTGGGCACAAAATAGAAAGGCGGGGCACATTGATTGCAACAGCAGCCGGTGCAGGTGCAATCCATGCAGGGCAGGACGGGGCCAACAGGACCGCTGGTCAGGCGATAGGAGACCACTGCGCAAGGCGGTGGGCCACACGAGCTGCCACAAGGTGTACAACAGCCGCTGCCACAGGGTCCGCAGGGTCCACAGCCTCCTCCTCCTCTTCCGCCACAAGGACCGCAACGCGGACGGCAGCGACTGGGGCCACAACAACTCATAATATCACCTGTTGGTTGCTTCTTCTGCTTTTTTTTTTTTGGTGGTCACTTGTACTTAACTTTTTGTGCAAAAAATGTGCTAAATATGCCAGGCGAAGGGGAAGCGTCGCTTTCTCAATCGATTCCTTGTGCTTATTTAGCACTTCTTTGCATAATATTTTTGGTCAAGATATATGTTGTTGTAATTAGTAAATAATTTTAAGAAAAATGAGATGTATGGCAAAGGGAATGCTGAAACTCCCTTTTAAAATGTGTTTGCCTGAAAATTTGACCAGTCTTTTAGAAAGACAGATCGAACTTTACTTTGAAATACCAGATTTTTAATGATAATGATATTATTAATTGAAATTTTGAAATATTTTATAATCCATTTCTAAAAATTCCGTATCGGGTTAAGGTATAGCGGATGTCTTACTTTATGAGTTCATTCTAGGTTCCGGCTTGAAATATCCAAAACACTGAAGCCATCCGATTTTTATTACCAGTAATGAAAAATTTTTATTTTATTAATAAATTGAATAATTTTTTACAGTTAACATTACGTAAAGCCATTGGCTGCTGCTTATCAAATCAAGATGCTGATATAGTTCTAACAGATAAAAAATATCTGGAAAGCCTTTGAAATAGTACTGTACAGTACTATGTACAATCAATTGCTATCCCAATGTAATTAATCTCTGTGGATTTGTGTTGTTTATTGAACTATAATCAACCGTTGACCTTAAGCTGGCTAACCAAATACTTTGACTAAAATCAAAACAGGTCGCTAAAACCCATATGAATATAAAACGAGAAAGCCGATCATTTTATGGCAAATGTTCTGAAATCTCAGAGTTTAAGAATGCAAAAATTTTTCTATCTAAAACCCATTTTCCGACCGATGGCATCTATAAGACCTAGTCATCCGATTTTTACCAAAGTTTTCTAATCTGTGCGAAAGCATTTAGTATAGGCCGGGTTTGGAAACACTAACATTGAAAACGAAAAAGTGTTTCTCACTAAGACCCATTTTTCGACCGATAGTTCTTATGGCAGCTATAAGATATAGTCATCTGATTCGGTCGGTTTCGACATATAGGCAGAGTGCAGTAAAAAAAGCCAATTTCAGCAAATCCTGAGGCAATATTTTAATGTGGTTAATTTTAGAATGTTGTGCGAGATGACCCTTAAATATGGTTTTTATTTCACACAAAATATCTCCAAATGGGTTATAACTTATAAGTAAATGGAAGATTAGCTTACAGTAGTTCAATTTGATTGCTTCCCTACCAGAATACGATTTTTAACCACTTTTGGTCCAGGTTGACCTTTTGGTGGAAACGACAATATATAATTTATAATAGTTAGGAAAAAACTTCCAACACATTGCAAGACTTTCGGCTGTCTTGAAGACGACTACCATAAACCAGCAGTGGAAATTACAAAACTAAATGCTTGTTATAGTATTACCCCAAGTTATTCTGCTGACAATTGATACTAAAGTAACTTGCAAGTCGTTTTGAAGTGTTAAAGCAATAAAACTTGCTGATGAAAATACTGGGAGGCCCTTGAAACAGTACTGTACATGACAAGTTATGAGCTCATCGCTGCCCTGCTCTACCTACAATGCCGTTGAGCAAAATGAACTTCGTTTCACTGACTACAAACACTTACACAATGCCATAATGTGAATATGAAAAAAAAAAAAAAACCCCTCCCCCCATTTTTTTGTTCGATTGCTAGCAGATGAGACTCTTTTTTAGGGTTGTATGGTCACTTGATTTCCAAATGCCTTCATACAAATATCGAAACTCAAATGCACTCTTCAAATTTATTTGAACACGAAAATATTTTTACAATTTGAAGTACATCATTCGTTTCTACTACAGCTTTGATGTATGTTTTTCTCTTCTGAATATTCTTTCTCATTTTGTTAATGGATTAAAAAGCAAATTAATATCTATAATTATGAATCTGTAGGCCCGACTGACTGACATACTGAATGACATATTATCAACCCACAGCCTAAACGGCTTATACTACAGGTTTGAGATTTGGCATTAACCGCGGACTAAGAAAGAAAATTTTTAAAACTTCACCGCTAATTAGATAACGCTAAAAATAGGTGTTGTGGGCTGTTGTGGACTAGGCTGTTCTTTTCGCAAAAACAAGCAAATAATCAAATAGCGATTAGCCGCATCCAATTAAATTGAATCTTATGGCACATAGAAAACACATCAATATCTTTACCAATATGTTGACCGTATTTCACAATATAGTAGTTCAATTTTCACACAGCTAGAAGCCAACAAATGTATCATTGCTTCTATCTGTGGTTCGAGGTGCTGGTACGTGATCTTAACGATATTATCGGAAAAAGTGATGGCACACATGACGTGAGCAGTCTGCTAAAAATTAGCTGTTTCCTCATTTGCGAGTCTTTGTTAATAAACTAGGCTGTGAATAGATAACCTAAAAGATTTATATCGATTGAAGCGCCTAAAAATTCATAACAACATTTCGGAATGAAAAGTGTGTTTGAAGGAGAAAAATAAACAGTGTTGCGAAACAGCTTATTTTTCAATTTATCGTTTTGCAGATAAAAAATCTAAGGGCAGCGGGAATTGTCACCTTTAAAAGTCAAATTTGCTTCTTGTTTTTTCTATTTTTAAGAAATGAATTTTCCCTGTTTTGGTTGCCACATAATAAAGACACATAAATTCACACGTTAAAATAGTTACATACTTTCTTACTGCGTTGATTTACATAAATTGATCAAAAAGAATATCCTGAAGATCTAATATTAAACAAATGTATATAGGTGCGCCCATTAAATAAAATGTCCCTTAACCTTAAATTCAGAAGAAGAATATACTATAGTTTGTTCAAAATTCACAAGACAGGAAGGGAATTATTTTTTATTCTGGAATTTTCGCGCGACTTGAAAATTTGGTTGTGTCCCTACGACGGAACAGAATAGAATTTAATGTGTGTACAGGCCACTGCATTTTCCTCGCCCTACTTATTCCTCTTTTACCAGATTGATTTATTTTAATCAACCTTAAATTCGACTCTGTCTAAAAATTAAGCTAATGAAGCCAATGATATTAAAAAAAGAATTCGATTTTTAACAAATAGATTAAATACAGCTATCTATATAATAGAGCTACATAATTTTTTCTACTTAATACGATTTTATCAAAACTTGAACGCGGACGAAGTCGCGGCGGGTTCAGCTAGTCTATTATCCGTCTTGTTACGGTTTTAACTTTCGACACAAATTGTCGAATTCGAATTCGTTAAATGTGCTGTTGCATAAAATTGATTTGGTTAATCGGATTAAAACGTTTTGACTTGAATCAGTCGTGTAAAGAGTAAGTAGAAACTGTAGGTTTGATACGGATTTCCTTGATTGTTGAATAGAGAAGAGAACATGTAAAAAAACGAATTCACTTTAGTGAAATCCGGAACATGGCAGTATATTATTCTCCATTTGATCGAATATGATTTTAACTTAAGCGCAGCAACTTTTTGATTCATCCTCGTAATTTCCATTCCATGTGAATCCATTTTACTCCTTCAGATTCAACATCTTTTGGCAATCAGTTTTGTTTTTTGAACTTCCACACAGTCTCCTCTAGTGTTCCCTTGGTTTTAACAAGATTTATGTTACATGGACGGCGGGGAAGGGCCTGTCAACAGACTGTCAAAGCAACAGCAAAGACTATTTCACACAACCTCTCCAAAATTACAATTTCATTTCAATTCTCGTTTTGGCTCTTTGTAAAATCTAACGCTCGCTCGATTTCGTGTCGACCCTTTGGCCATTAACTAGAAAATTCACACCTCTCAAATCAAAAATGTGCGGTGGCTGGGCTTGCTGTTCCTATGGCATTGCCTGTTGCAATCCGCCGCTTTCAACACTACGCTTTACGGGACGTTGCTTTGCCCCAACTCCCTGTGGGGCATGTGATAACTGTTCGGCCTGTTGCAATGGTGGAGGCGGCTGCTGTGGTGGCGGTTGTTGTTGGTGATAGGAGACTAAGCAGTGCCTAAGGAGTGGCCACCGAATTCAATGGTAAGTTAATACGTGAACTAGAAGGAAGGGCTACACGATGGTAGTCTATAGTAAGGTGTAGATTGAGTGAAAGTAAGGTTTTAAATTGGCGCCCAACGTGTGGGCGGTTCTGTTCTCGGTCAATGGTTACTCCGTCAAGTGCGATTTTCTTGTGCTATTTACGCTTACTTTTTACTTAACAACACATACATAGTTGGCCTTGACATTACACTTGGTTTACAATGAAAATAAAATTACTTATTGTCGAGTCGTTGCCAGCTGAACATCTCCCACAAAACATCTCACACAAAATCATCTGGGTAACATTTTGTTATAATTATAAACCTTCTCATATAATATCTCCCCAATTTCTTTTTAGTTTTTGGGCTTTCGATTTTCTTATTTGGATTGGAAATTTGGTAATGCGCTGATGCTTCTTCAAAATGTGCGGTGGCTGGGCTTGTGCATCTTATGATCTGGCTTGCAATAATCCACCCTTATCCACTTTAAGATATACGGGTAGAGATTTCATACCCACACCGTGCGGTCCCGCTGATCCATGCTGGGTGACTGACTCAAGTCGCAGAAATGGTGGCAATTGTTTTATATCTCATCATATGGCACCTGTTGCACCCAGTTCAACGGGTATTGTTGACGGCAGCAATACCAAAAATCCACTTCCAGTCCAACAACAATAGCATGTATCGACAGTGGGTGAAGGATGTTTTATGTTAACTTAGTAGCATCCGACCCATTACTCCGGAAGTATCTCTGCAAATTGAAACTATTGGCTGTGACTCGATTTCAAAATTTAAAGCATTATAACAAATTAAACGAAGCAATAAACCAAAATTTCTGATAAACAACTAATGACGGTGCATTTAATGGTGGTCTAAGGTCTTTTTATACCCTTGGAGTGGGTATATTGAAATTGTCCGGATGTTGGTAACGCACAGAAAGGAAGCATCTCCTACCACATAAAGTATATATATTCTTGATCAGCATGACGAGCTGAGTTGATATAGCCATGTCCGTCTGTCCGTCCGTCTGTTTCTATGCTATCTCTTCCGTCAGTTTTAAAGCTATCTTAACCAAACTTTGCACGAAGTCTTTTGGTATAAATACGCTGCACATTTGTCGGAACCGGCAGGATCGGATGACTATAGCATATAGCTGCCATAGGAACGATCGGTAGAAAAAGTAGTTCTAGTGAGAAAAACTTTTTTGTTTTCAATGGTAGAGGCTTTATACTTATATAGCCATATAACAAACTGGCAGCATATATCATGCTCCAGGGGTATATAAACTTCGGTAGAGCCGAAGTTAGCTTCCCTCTATTTTTACTAGTTCCTCTATATGAGGGGTCGGCAAAAACACTATCAGGCATGTAATAATTACCGTACTCAGAAAAGTACGGTACATTTTTCGTTTCGTACTGTACGAAATTACAAGTACGGTAAATAATTTGTAACGCACCGACCGAAAAAAGCAAGTACGGTACAGCGTCGTAACGAACCGACCGATAAAAATAAGTACCGAACCTTTTTGTGTTCAGCACTCGTACGTACTAAACAATTTTAGTTACGTACAATTAAATACAAAACGGTTTTTAGTTAAGTACACGGAGTGTAAAACGAATTTAGTTACAGACTTTGTGATAGACAGTGGTTTGAAACCGTTTTTAAGATCTTAGCTATGTTCTTTACCTTTGGTCATCCTTGGTATTAATCGCGGTTCGGTATTGTCATAGACAGGGCAATGCAGTTATGAGTGATCATTTGTGGCTTTGAAAATCAATTTCTTAAGCATTTCGCGGTTTTGCTACCATGGAGACTCCTTAGCTGCAAATTGAGCCTGCGATCCTGACATGTTTTTCACTATCTTAAAAGTAAAGTTTCTTTGGCATTATGACATTTTTTGATCCTCTTTGGTATTTTTCCGCAATTTAATGATTTGTTAGTAACGGAGTGTGGTTTGCAACAGTTTTTAAGATCTTGGCTATATTCTTCACCTTTGGTCATCCATGGTATTTATCGCGGTTTAGTATAGTCACAGACAGGGCAATGTAGTTATGTGTGATCATTCGTGGCTTTGAAAAGCAGTTTCTTAAGCATTTCGCGGTTTTATTACCATGGAGACCCCTTAGCCGCATATTGCGGCTATGCATTTATCCTGACACGATTTTTCACTATCTTGAAAGTAAAGTTTGTTTGGCATTATTACATTTTTTGATCCTTCTTGGTATTTTTCCGCGATTTAATGATTTGTCAGTAACAGACAGTGGTTTGAAACAGTTTTTAAGATCTTAGCTATGTTCTTTACCTTTGGTCATCCTTGGTATTAATCGCGGTTCGGTATTGTCATAGACAGGGCAATGCAGTTATGAGTGATCATTTGTGGCTTTGAAAATCAATTTCTTAAGCATTTCGCGGTTTTGTTACCATGGAGACCCCTTAGCGGCGAATTGCGCCTATGCATTGATCCTGACATGATTTTTTAATTGGTTGGCAATTACGTTTTTCACTATTTTTATCCTCTTTGGTTTTTTTTCGCGATTTAATAAGTCTTCAGTCTTTCCTTTTTCCGTTTATAAGTCTTCAGTCAGTGCACCTATCACAAAGTCTGTAACTAAATTCGTTTTACACTCCGTGTACTTAACTAAAAACCATTTTGTATTTAATTGTACGTAACTAAAATTGTTTAGTACGTACGAGTGCTGAACACAAAAAAGTTCGGTACTTATTTTTATCGGTCGGTTCGTTACGACGCTGTACCGTACTTGCTTTTTTCGGTCGGTGCGTTACAAATTATTTACCGTACTTGTGATTTCGTACAGTACGAAACGAAAAATGTACCGTACTTTTATGAGTACGGTACTTGGTTTTGTTCAGTACTTTTTGTGTACTAAACATAAGTACGGTACTTTGTACGGTACTTTGAGAACCCTGCTACAAATCAAAGAAACTACCTTTAGAATAACCATAAATTGATGGAAAATGATTCGTACTTGCGAAGTGTCTTGGTTTACAACATGACACAATAAATAGACAATTTTTCAGAATTATTTTAAATTGAAAAAAAAGAAACAGATTTCATCAAAAAATAACCATATTTTCCATCATTAATTTGTGACTCTGCATTTGGTTTCTCTGTATCGTCATACAATGCAGCTTAACTTAAAAAAAATATTGGTTATAAAATTTTACTCAATGGACGTAACACACGGGCGTAGCAACGCGCCGGGACAGCTACAGCAATCATCATCGCTGCTGATATTTCGTCTTTTTGGTTCTTCGAGCTGTATCATACGCCGAACTTTTGAATTAGTCAATTAAGTATTCTCCGGAGGAGGTTGCATTAAAGACGGCAAAGATGGGTCTGTTTCTAGAGATTTGGACATTTAACTACCTTGAAAAGGTTTAAGCGGTCGCCGGCGTATAATGTTCATAGCAGTTAGTTAGATTCTACCCTTAAATGAAATTTCTGCTTGACCTTGAATAAATTAAAGTTGGAATCTCATTTTGACTAGACTCCCCTGGAGACTCTTTCCTAAAGTAATAACACGAATACACAAAGCTTGTGTCCAAAGGAAATTTTTATTGCTTTGAAGATATGGGTTCGCCTACATGTAGATGACAGTTTGTATGGCTCATCCCAGAATCAAATAAAATTTTCTCCGCTCTTTCCACTCCATTTTGTTGGTTGCATCCAATAGTTTTTCCTCCAAGCTTCAGTAGTAGGGTCCAAAGCAGCCATATTCGGAGCAGCAGCGACATCTGTTTGGTGGACAAGTCCAGGGTCCACAAGGTGGACAGGGTCCAGGACAGCAATTGGAATACCTCATGGCGGGCAAGGCTGGGCCCACTGGACCATACGCCAAAGCATAAGACACTGAACCGCAGGGCGCCTGACAACACACCATCTTGGAGTAATGAACTAATAATGGGTGTAAGAACTAGTAAACAGAATAGGGATTGACTTGAATTGCTTACCTTTGGGCTTCTTAATTTAGATATCCTGATACTAAGGATTTCCAAATTTTTTTTGTGAACGGAGAAATTTTTATTATTTCTGGGAAGTTGTAATTTTTGGGACTTGTGCACAACACGGAAATTTGGATTGGAATGAGATTTTACAAACTTGTCTCGCACAAGTCGACATGAGTTGCCTGGCCCAGCCTACTCGGCTTATTTGTTTTTGTTTTTTTAATTTTTTAAGATTTAAAATATTGATCAAACTCTGGTGCTCACAAATTTCACACATCAAGGATTTTACAGGAGAAACATAAAAAATAAAAAAGATTGAATTTCTCTAACGACAAAATGGCAAAGCAACAGTTTCGACCCCCAAGCAAAAATAAGAAATCATTGAAACATGTCGAAAAAAATGTGGAAAGGATAGAAAAACACCAGCAAAATGCCAAAGGATTTTTCACCAGGACCCGCTTTTTCTAAACTGGGGCAAAGTCGTAGTCGATGGCAGACATGAAAGTCTATTAGACTCAACGAAGCAACCTTAACGTCATTTCATAGCTTCCTCACGGATGGGGGTTAATGCGGTGTGTGTGGGACAGGATATAGCTTGCCTTTCTGTGTATGTGTGTGTGTGTGTGTTGTGATTCACAAAAGCTGACAAGCTCATCGATCCCTGAACATTAGCTAAACATAAATTACACAGATGACTGAACAACAATTGAGGCGTTTATTATAATGTGTGTTCACACTTGAGGCTTTCAAAAGATGCATTCAAAAGGCGACCGAGCAACGGACGGGGCAAAGCCCCAAGTCAGCCAAAATTTGTTGACTTAAATTTGTAAACAAAATATGGAAGACAAATAGACTCTTTGACAAAGCAGAAAATGTTATGGACAGGCTGAGATAAGGAAATGTAGGAAAGGCACAAGAAGGAGGTTTAGCTTGTTAAGCCAAAAGGCCACCAATGTGTAAAGTAATATTTCTAAATTAAGGCTTTAAGCCGAGTTTTGCATAAAACTTGCATTGTAAGGTGATAGCGAAGTCTACTGATGATAAAAACAGGGAGTTGTAGACTCGGCTGAATATGGCCTCCACCAAAGACACTACATATATAGATACCGCATCTCATACAAACTTTTTTTTTTGGGATCCAATGTCAGCTCCCAAGAAAAATTGTTTTTTGCATCACATGTGTCATCTATAATATCTATAAATTTTTGCCTTCAGACGTATAGCTTATTTAGAAAACGTATAGCTAAATTTCAATATTTGTATTCACGTAAAGGCAGCGAGATCCAAATATTGGGTTCCAATGTCAGCTTCCAAATTCAATCGATTTTGGTTTCACATGCGTCATCTATAATATCTATAAATCTTTGCCTCCACTTAGATTGAGATTTCAGAAAACTCCACCAGAAAATATTTACCGTGGTCAAATTGCACGATCTTGAAGGCCAATTAATTTGAACTATTCTAGAGATAAGCCCCTAAGAATACCCTCAAAACGTTTACGCCGAATGTTTAGCGCGGTGTCCTCAGTATTGCACGTAGCGCCGTCCTGTTGGATCCACACGTTTTCCACGTTCATATCGTTCAGTTCAGACCAAAAGAAATCGGTTATCAAAATAATTTACAAAAAATTCGAAAAATCCGCATCAAGCCGTTAATTAATACCCTTGCAAATGGTACTGCATGCTCTAATATGTCGGAAGCCTCCTGGATCGGATGACTTTCAGGGGTGCCTCAGAATTTACTAGCGATTTGTCAAATCGAACTTTGAGCGAATAAATTCTTTAAGCTAATCACACTTTCGAAGTTGACTGCGTAGGGTAGACACCCAGATTTCAGCTGCTACTGCAGGTACAGAGTATAGTATATTACAATCGGGTTTGACCGACTTTATACTTTTTCTTTGTTTTTAGGGTATTCTCGTTTGGGGTTTGCCAAAAATTAAAAAAGAGAGCCATATCTTTCGGAATTGAGAACACGAAAACGAAACCAAAGCAGAGTTGCATTTTTTATTTTCAAACATTTGTGGAATCGTGAATAAACCTGAATAATTCTGCCAAAACTCGAAACTTTCAAAAAATTTAATTTGACCATTTGGCTCTGTCTACACAGACTTGACCTTTAAAGTTACTGGCTTCATTTTATTAGTTTTTTTAATAAAGGCTGCCTAAAAGCTAAAGCGTTTGCAAACACAAAACCGACATAATGGTAGTCTGCTGTAGTCATTTACAAGGCTTTTGGTCGACAATGTTCGAACAATATTATCATTTGGACGTGTTGCTCAGTTGTCATAATGATAATTTGTCACCTGTCCCACGAGTTCCCAGATTTAATATAAGTTGCAATTAAAAAAAAACAAAGAGATTCCTTATAACGTTATGTCTTTCATATAAAACCCTACTCGTGGTAGAAAAATCATTTCCAATATAATTTAATACAGTTTAAAAATCGTCGAAAATTTGTTTATAAAGTTGCTGAAGAAAATATGAAAGCGTATAATATTTCGAATACAATTTAAAATATTTTGCATTTTAGTTATTCAAAATCAAATCCAACATATTTGTTACCATCTTCTTGTTGTGCCAGTTATTTTAGCGGCAGCCCTCGTTACACACTGTTAGCATTTTAATTTTATATATTCCAAACTGTTTAACAACTCTTAACTTATCCTTATCCCTTAGTTGTTTACCAACCCACAAAGTTCAAATTTTCAATGGTCACTTGTCAACATTATAAGAAAGTTCCCTCTTTTCAGATGAGCCACAAAAGCCACTTGAAAATGAACCCACATACTACAAAAGACGACCGCCACCTTACACCCACCACATGCGGTGAGCAAAACAAAAGACGTTTGGCAAAACTTGCCAAAAATTGGCCATAACGAGCACTTGAAGACAGAATGTGACATGGCCGAGTTCAGAGGCAACTTTTGTATACCTTTTCAATATGAGATAAATTTAAAGTGGAAACCGCACACACACACGCAGACAAAAATGCACTTAAAGGCCAAAACAACATTTGTCTCAATGAAGGCCATGTCACATAAGTTACAATTTTTTTTTTTTTTGGTTTTCTGTATTTTTTTGCCTAATTTATATACAGTTTTCTGTGGTCTTCCTGGTCACTTGAAGCCATATAATTGCGCTTATCTCTTGGCGCACACTCAAGTGGCCCCGGCTCGATATGTTTTTGGAGTGAAATGAAGTGCCCAGAAGTGGGGCCAGTTTCCCACTTGAGAGCGAAGAGCAAAGGAAACCAAAAAGAGGAATCCCTACACAAATTTTTTGTATTTGATTTAAAAGGAAATACCTTTTTTTTCTCTATTTTCAGTTGAAGTCGCTCAGGACTTGGTTTGTTTATTTTGCTGTTGTTTTGTGTGTGGCCATAACTTTTTTTCCATACTTAAGGGGAAAGTTGTTGGCTTCCTACCAATGCGATTACCTTAAGTGGGGTGATCTACGCAATTGCACTTTTGTGTAATATAAATGAGTTTTATGAGAGTTTTTGGTGTAAAAAACTTGGTTTGAGTAATAAAACGAGTAAGACAGAAGCTGCAACTAGGTAATGCGATTTATAAGACAATTTTTATATCTTAAATTAACTATTATTCAATCCCGTCTAGTGGACTTAATCTTTAATTTTCCCGCTTCGAGTCTGTATACTCAAAATGCTAATATACATAAACAGATTTCAACATTCATCGTAGACAGTGTAAACCAAGTAAGTTTTAGTTTCTCATTTAGTTTAGTGGGTAAATTTTGAGAAAACATTTATTACCAAGCATCACTCACCATTTATATAGTTGAATACTGAGGAATTCGATTCATGGTCATAACAAATGCCTGCCTCTTTCAAAGTTTTAAAACAAAAGCTTTCACTGCAGGCATAAAAACTAACAACTAGAATTCAATAGAAATTCGATAAAAGAATTTTTTAATACATAACAATTGGCAGTGCATAACTGAAACGTTTTTAAACTGAAACGGAAAATATTTAGCTCGCACTTGCAATTGTTTTGGTACACGGTTTTGATTTGGTCATAAAATGAAAACGAATGAATATTTTTCCAAACATTTTTCTACTTTTTATTCGTACACTCAATGGCTACAAATCTGAGAACAACTTATTCGAAATGGCAACGCCGAGTTGTCTCTGTCCACTCATCGATCGAAGTGCGCACCACATCATTGAGAAATTGTCCACTGCTCGAACAAGGGCGAGCTTCAAAGACTATTGTCGAGTAGAGAAAGAAATAACCTCGAGAGCGGACCACAGTTTGTAGTCCAATGGATTCTGGTCTGGGCTACCAGCAGGTCAATCATCTGTGAATATGAAGTTCGGTACATAATTTTTTAGGCATGTTTGAGTCGTTTTTGCTTTGTGAGCTAATCGGAGTCTTGTTGAAAGGTCGCCGTGGCTTGTTTGCAAATAATGTCGTGTTGAGAGGCTTCACAACCTTTTTCAAAACGTCGGATTGAAAACTTTCGCCGAAGTTTGGACTCCATATTCACAAAAACGGGGCTTAGTGACGAAAAAGTTGTTTTATGATTTGACCGAAAAAGTTGAGAAAGTCATTCTTTTTAATTTTATTACCAAAAAACCGTGAATCAAAACAAATGCGAGTACTTGGTATACTAAAACTAATAATCCACGTAGGAAAAATACGTTAACATTAGAAAGAAACAGCTTTAGAAAAACAGCTTTTTACGGCGTAGCACCGTGAACAAAGCAGCTATTTTTGATTGAAGCTGAGGTCGGAGCCGGACTGTTGCAAAAATTTTGCCTGGACTAACTTCAAGGCAAACCGGTCTATTAAAAGAACCGAGCAGTGGATTCCATTAAAAAAAAAAATCCGTTAAAAATTCACCACTTGAGGATCCCTTTTCACCAATGGTAGGTTCACCACAAATTAAGACTAGCACACGTCGATTAAGGAGACTTCGAAATATGGTTCGAGCAGAAGAACTTTTAAAAGACAACTATAGAGCAGAAAACGAATGCAAATTTGAAGAATGTAATGTTGATAAAGGTTGCTCTAAATCACCTCAATAAAATACCTAGCGGATTTTATAATTAGAGTTTGTTTTGCTGCACCCACTCTAAATTTAGTAAACGATTTTTTTAGGGAAGTTTAGTTAGACATTAGCACAAGGGCGTAGCCAGCTTTCCGGAAAGGTGGGGGCAGCTGTGCTGAACTTTTCTTAAATATTTCTTTAATTATATTTTTCAACATTAAAAATTATTATTTAATAAAAAAAAAAAAAAAAAAAAAAAAAAAAAAAAAAAAAAAAAAAAAAAAAAAAAAATTTAAATTTTTGGATAAAATTTTTCCCCCCTTTTTACCCCCTTTTGCTAATAATGTTCAAAACCAAAAAAAAAAAATTCAAATAAAAAAAATTTTTTAAAAAAACAAAATTAAAAAAAACAACATATGAAAAAAAAAAAAAAATTTTGAAAAAAAAAAAAAAAAAAAATATAAAAAAAAAAAAAATAATAAAAATAAAATTCTTCTGAAAATAGTCTAAGAGAACATACATGGACAAATGTTTTAAAATTTTGGAATTGTAAAAATAATTGAAATTTAAAAATATTGCCTTGACTACACTTGTTGATCCCGCAACTCAGGTATCAGTTGAACGAGCCTTTTCAACACTTAAGTTTGATCTTTCTGATCTAAGAGCTAGTAAAGATGAACAGCGAATGAATTTGACAACTAAAATTTTATTATTACAGTATAGAATATTTCTTCGAGAAATAAGTATTTTGAAATCTAAACTATTCTTTTATTCACAAGCGAACCCAAGCCCGAACCAAAACCTTGCGTTCAGGGGTTCCGAGAACTGGTCCTCGAACCGAACCTTAGACTTTACAGAGGGTTCGAACCCCCGGGAACTTTTGCCCCGAAGAGCAAGTTTGCATACGTATTTAGAACAATTGTGATTCGAGTGACACAACAGGATTATGATGTGAGCCTCAGATGGATGAAGCCGAAGTTTTTATACCCGTTACTAGTAGAATAAAAAGGATATACTAAAGTCGTGCAAATTTATGTAACGGGCAGAAGGAATCTTTTCCAACCATATAAAGAATATATATTCATGATCAGCAGCCGAGTCGATATAGCCTTGTTCGTCTGTCCGTCTGTCTGTATGAACACCTAGATCTCAGAGACTAAAAGAGCTAGATCAACCAAATTTGACAAGTAGACTCCTATTGTCTGCACGCAGATCAAGTTTGTCCCCCGTCCCACAATTAAATATGTTTAATAACTCTCACATTTATTAAGATATCGAGTTCAAAATTAAAACTTAAATTTATATTGGCAATAACTATAATCCCTGAAATGTTTATCGGATAATAAATAACGAAGTTTAAAAAATGTTGCATACTTTTCGGATGTTCCCCCTCAGGAACACAGGAACGCTATTGAACATTTTTTCTCATGAGTAACGGGTATAACGAAGTCGGTTAGAGCCGACTTTAACTTACGCTCTCGTTATACCCTGGCATATGGGCTAATCCGAAAATTTTTAAACCAAGGGCAGAAATTTAAAGTTGTCCAAAATCCAAATGTTTGTTAATGGAATAATAGGATACATTCTGTTCTACGGTGGTCAGTTTATTCTTGGCAGATGCGTACCTACACCTAACTCTTGCTTGTATTAATTCTTGAAAAAAAGGGGTTTTTATTGGTCAAAAAAATGGTAAAACAGTCGTTTTAGCATTTTGAGCTTAGCTAAATTTAAAATTTGTTTCATGTTCTTTAATTAAAGGTACTCATTATATTTGTAAGATATCTAATATATATTAAAAATTTTAATTTGGGATTTTTAGCTGGCTCGAGGTCAATGTTTTTTTTTTTTACGTGCTTATTAAAAACAAACAAACACGAGTTTTGATTTTCCAATATATTTCAAACCCCTTCAAATCCCGAAGGGGTTTTGACCCCGAGCCAGCTAAAAAATCCCAAATAAAAAACATAGGTCACTATCCATAACAACTTTAAAAATTTTAACTAAAAATCGGTTTACTGTGTGTAACGTCCGCAACGGAAAATAAGGTTTTTTTTTAATTTAACAGAATGAATTTTAATAATTTTGTTTTGCAAACTGGCTTTATACGGTGGTGTCACAGAAATCTCTAGAGATTTTGGCCTTGGTTGGTTTGCAAAACGCTCGAAAAATCCGTCGGTGTCCCAGAACTTCAAGAGATTTCGTTTTCTTATATGAAAATCGAGTTGGAAGGTTTGTGTCCATGCTAATGGGACATTTCTATTCAATCTGTTAACAGGGTTGCCCTTTCTCAAAAAAAAAATTTCCCATCTTCTAGTTATGAGTTAATTTGATGTTCAAATGGAATTTTTTGATAGTGTTATATGTTTTATGATGCATTTTTAAATTATAATTCAAATTTAAGTCATATTCTCCAAAAATAAAAAATATTTTTGCGCCAATCATAAAATTTAACTTGACAACTCTAAGCCCTCGTTGGTGCCAATGTTGGTACACAGATGGTGACTCCATAACTTGAGGGCGCTGTGGTTGGCAGGTCTTAATTGTTACGCAGCATTAGGAGAGTTTTTATTAAAACACAAATTTTAATATTAAAACAAATAAAATATTTAATTAATTTGATGCAACCTATCCAGAAAAATAGTGTTGTTCACATTTCCAAAACAAATTTTGGATATCGAAATTGTTTGGTTGTTGAATTTAGCTAAATCTCCTGACAAAACACGAGAGATTTGAAACCAACCGAAAGAGATTTCTGTGACGACGAGAATTGGTTTTGGGTTGGAATTTGGTTGGAAGAGATTTTTGTGACACCGCTGATAAACAGAGATTTTCATGCCCTTCAATCTGATGAAAAAAAATACCTTTATTACACATTTTTTCGAAAAAAATTACTGCCAAAATGTGTAACGTCCGCAACGGCATGAAAATACTCAAAAAAATTATTTAATATTATGAGTTGGAAATAGGTGTTTATATTGGATTTTTGCCTGCTGATTCTGAATCTGAGCTTTAAATTGCTCTAGGTGGTCGAGAATCCAAAAACAAACCTCAAAGTAACAAAAAGTGTGTTTAAATAATATTAATATTAATAATTGATAAATATCGAGGGCAAACTAGCAAAATCGGTATTTCCAACATCGGAACATGAAATCAAATATGAATTCGAATTTTGTTCTTACAAACCGAGTTTCAAGCCAATCGGATGAAAAATAATTTTTTTTCCATGCTGAATTTTCCTCGTGGGCGGATTTTCCAAAATCGGGAAAACACGTGTCGAATTATTTCGCGTACTATGCTTGCAAACCAAGTTTCAAGTCAATCGGATGAAAAATAAAATTTTTTTTACACTGTTTGGCTTAATGGAAAAAGTGTAACGTCCGCAACAGAAAAAATTAAGATATTTAAATAACGGGAAGACTTATCATTCTTTTGAAAGCTGGTTTGAAATGGTCGTTTATTCCACTTAATTTTTCGTAATTAGACTTTTTTTTGTTTATTATGCAAAATTCGCAGAAAAATTTGGAAATGCACATAAGCCTCAAGGTCGACTTCCATTTCTTGTAACGTCCGCAACGGAACCTTAAACAAGAATAACTTTTTTAAGAAACAGATAACCTTTTATTTTAAATTGGTTTTTGAAAGTACTCCTAGAGAACTGCATTTTGCAAAAAAAAAAATCATTGAAATATACCAATGTGAACGCCAGCTGAGTCAATTTTAACAAGCAAATTTGCGTACAAATGTAACGTCCGCAACGCAGGATTAGCCCATATGTTTTGGAATATCAGAAATCAAAAACGTTGGCATTAAAATCAAAAATTTTTCAAACTCAAGCCTATTTTCCGACCGATGGTTCCTGTGCAGCTATAAGATATAGTCATCCGATTTTGACCAAATTATGCAAATCTGTTTGAGAGCGTGTAATTTTAGTATTGGCCGCGTTTGGGGACGCTTACATTGAAAACCAATGATTTTACAAACAATTTTAGAATAAAAATTTCTAAATATTGTTAACAAAATTTACCACACAAGGATTGTTCAATAAGTCCTTGGCATATAGAGAACACAAAAGAATTAGAATCGTTCTCAAACTGATAAGCAAAGTCTCAAATCAAACAATAAGCTTATTATTGGATTTAATTTAGTAAACGAAAGATAAGAGTATCAATTTGTCACTGACACAAGATTTTCGCATGCAATTTCGATGCCTTCGACAGAGAAGTCAATGATTTGCACAACTTTCCTTTCACATAGTCCTGTTCAAATCTGGATTAGTCACATATCGGACACCATTAATAGTCACTGTAAAAATTAGTTTTTTATTATATAAAATAGTTTTCTTAAATTAAGGGTACATCGCCTCAGGTCCAATTTTATATGTGAATTTGTAATTTTCAGGGTGAATTTGGGGTTTTTTTGGGTACACAGCGGCTGAGAAAAAAAAAAACAAATAATATTAGCTTTTGCAAACTCTTCGCCAGTTTTTTCTATAAAAAATATTTGATGGCTCACGAGTCGAGATCCAGTAAATAACTCAAGGCTCACAAGCTGTGGCTCTCAGCTCAGAGCTGAGATTTGTCGCTTACGATTTGAGAGCCGATCAATGCTCCTATCTCAATGAGATGCTCTGGGCTCTGAGCGAAAGCAAAACAAAAGACAAAGCAAACCCTGACTAGTATACGAATATTTTCACAGTCCAGAAACTTCTCTGATCATATTGCCGACCTTTGAATCACAGTTATGGAACAGGTAAACGATAATTCATTTGGATTTTGCATCGGTTTCGGTTACGTCTACGACTATATATGTTTGCATAAAATGTTAGCAATTAGCGCGATTCATTTGGGTTCTATTTCATCAATTAATTTTGCTAAAATTTGCTCTCCGAGAATATCTTTATCTATTTCTAAGTCCGAAGTAATAAACAGATTCCATTTGTCATTTTCGAACATTTTTTAGCATTTAAAATGTAGTACCGTATAATGAGAAATACACACACTTTCGAATTGCTGTGTTTTTTTTTAAGTTTTACTCTTTATAATCAAACGATCATTTGTTCGGGAAATGCGCAGAAAATTTGTCTTATTAGGAAACACCTTTTTTGTCTGTGATGGTTGCTTCTTTAATCTATTTGTAAATAAAAAAGTAGATTGAACAATATTTTGTAACAATTTATTTCTTTATCTGTAGAAAAAAATGTGTGTGTAAGAGGATATCTCCGCAAGGTGTGCACCAAATTGACCAGAGTATGTGGCATGGTTATTATAAAAAAAATTTTACTCTTCTATGAATAGGTTCCTCAAAAATTAAAAATTAGTCAAAAAAATATGAAATTTGGGTCAAAAATGTGTGTTTGAAAGTCTATTTCATTTAATTTTGTGTCATTCTGTAAAACGGAAAATTTTATGATAGACAAATCAAACATTAAATTCATTTAGTAAGCAGAGAAGCGCGCGGGCCTACTATTAGTTTATAAAATACAAATGTGTATACATTTTTTTTACTATCTGTTTTACTTTGCTTTAATTGTACGGCCCTATCCGCTTTTGTAAAACTCGGAGGACCGAAACTTCTCTTTTGTATTTTCTTCTTGCGTTGTAAGACATTTAGCAATTAAGTCTGATGACTAAAGCATAACACAGAAAATTATTAAATTCTGAAATATGCTATGCACACATTTGCACATTCTCTTCGTTGTCATAAAGTCTTTCCAATAATCACAATTCGATAGACTTTATTCATCATTATTAGCAATAAATGGAAATGCAATGAATGTTTGCATTTATTAATAAAGCACTTAAATAGAGAATAATTCATCGTTTTTAAATTAAATTACTATTTACGCTAGAAGCTTGAGATTTTTAACCATGGAAATTAAATTAAGGCAAATTAAATCGATTTTTAGTCTGTCTTAATTTTATGACAGTTCTGATTTGGGAGTGACCAAATGTTATTTTGCATTTGGGGTAATCAAGTGACTATTTAGTTTCTGTAGAAAATTTTAAGTAAAAACAAATTTGTACATAATAAATTATAAAAATCTACAAATTTTTGCATCAAAAATACTGACATTATCAAAATGTTCATACAAAATGACTTTTCGTAAGAATTAATCAAATTTTTGTTGAGCCAAAAAGAATATCACGAATATCAATACTAGATTATTTTGTATTTCATCGAAGAAAGGAAATTGCAGATCAAAAGCAATATTTAAAAAGCAATTTCATGGCAACCTACTAGCTGGCGCTGCTAGCTGTTAAAGGTGGCCGGTTGTGTAAAAGTTTTAAAAGGTTTCATCAATAAAGATAAAAATTGAGATTTCAAGCCAGTAAAAAAAAAAAAAAAATAAATTATACATTATTACACATTATAGTTTATTGGAATAGTGAACCCACTTTGATAAAATATCAAAAAAATATCTAAAATCTTTTGAAAATTCTACAAAGACCTATCAGTTATGTTTACACATCTCGGTCTTAACATCGTAGACCTAATCATTTTAAGTCAACTCCCAAAAGCTGTGCATTTCACTTAGTAATCTCGGCTAAGTCGTCGTTTGCTCTCAGCCCATTTATCTCAACTATTATATGTATGTACGTGCGTAGGTATGTACGTGTGTGTGCCTGCCAACTAAAAGTACAATTCTCAGCTTTTCAACATACCTTTGGGGGCATAACAAAACAGCAAATGTTATGAATCTGAGTGAGTCCGCTTTGTTGGTCTTGTTGTTTGCCTTTGTGTTTCGGCTGTGTGTTTATTGTAGTCGGGGCAATAAATTAACAAATTTAACACGTTACACGATACTTTCCGCTGCTTCTTCTTCGGGCACACACCAAACTGCACAGAGAACTCAAGGGATTTGTGTTGTAGACCGACATAAAATCCCTCAACCGAGTAGCTTGACCTATGCCAGGGACCAGGACAACGTGTTACATATAACTTTTTTCATAATTTTACGCGAATAACTTTTTGACGCCAGAAAATGTTTGCCAAAAACGGTCGAGTTTGTTGAATTGTTTTTAGTTTTTATTTTGAAAGCTTTTAAGTCTCTGGTGAAATATTAATTTGTACATTTGTGACGTATGTTTTTTTTTCATATTGTTGTTTTGGTTTAGCCGGCTAATATTTAATACAAACTTTTTTACATGGCTCGCATATTTGTATTTGTATTTACGCTCGTTCGTCCGTTTTTGCCTTCATTAACATCATCGTTCGTGGTGTTCGTCGTCCTCGTGAATTGCAATCGCAAAATTATTAGCAGCAGGACAGCGAACCAAACGATTTGACATTATCAACGTAACTGAAGCAGCAGCAGGAAGCTGTCGGCCGTATCCCAAGCAGGAGCCGAAGTTGATGCCATTGGGCCAAAATCATTCGGCTGAAATTCGTGTGTGCGGCTGGCAAGAGAGCAAAACTTAACGAAGAATTTGCGAGAGATTGTAAAGGAAATTTTTACGAAACAGCTGACAGTCGAATGGGGGGGCGAAATGAAGAGAGCAGAAAGGACGAAAGCTTTTCAACTTCGAATTTTTAAGTTAACAGGGGATATTTTTAGCCGAGAACTAAGGGCTAACAGAATGTTAAATGAAATGTGGGCAAATGTGTGGAAGAGTTTTGGTGACTGTTCAACAATTTGGAATGTAATATTTTGATGAAGGTTTTGTCCTCAGGTTCGAGCCATTTCTGAAGTGTAATGTGTAACAAACAATGTATCGTTTGGAATGCCCAGCCTAGATACAAAAGTATCTAAGTCCAGCATTCCAACCTTGTTGTTGTTCCCTACCCTTTTCTATATTAAAGACACACAGAATCAGGTAGCCAATCACGGTAGCCTTGCCCCGTATGCAGTAAACTTATCTAAAGCCAACTCCATAATGAACTGGCCCACGCGACTGGGTCAGCTGTTTTAATGTCAAGATATACTTCAAGTCCCGGATGGCCTAAGGTGGTAGCTGCCCCGTTTTAGTGAAAGGCTAATCTTGACAATTGCAGCAGCTGGCGGGTGCGAGAGGGTACTTATGCAGACAATATCGGTTAGGGACTTTAGCAATCGGCTAGCAAAATCAGTCCGAGGGGGGTTCGTTTGATATTATCTACACAAAACTCGCACTACTAATTAAATAATAAAAGTCCCTGATGCTCTAAAATTGCAGAAGCTACCAGAAAGAAAAATAAAAGGACAGAGACAAACACTATTACACCAGGTTTACGCTTCATATTGTCCTTGAAGCCGCGCTCTTCACCCTCCCTACCTATGATTTTCCCTTAGCGCACTGATTTCGGAAAATCCCATTGTCGTTTACGACATCTATTCACCCTTTACGTTACATTACCAAGGAAATTATAATTCAATTAGCAATTCATTCTAAAATACAATTTATTCATTTCAGATAAATAGTGAAAAAGACCTGCATACTTGCAGTATCAGTTTTGTATGGTTTTCAATATGTTTCATTAGCAATAATATTTCATTTGGCTCTTTTTCAATTAATTTTTCTCGTATTGATATATAAACTTAAAATTAATTAAATGATTAGCAAAATAAGTATTTTCAAAATTCAGTTCAAATTCATTGCATTTTCAATAAGTTGGTACCACGGTACTGGATTTAAATAATCATTAAATATAAGTTACGTTACTTTAAGTAATGATGAGTATGTATATATGCAAAAATAAAACAAAATGCTAGTGGCCAAATCAGTTGTCCCGTAAAAGAATAATAAGATCAAAACAAACCAAAGATTTCATACGCTCAAGAAGTCGAAACTTTGCAAAACCATATGGACGCGTGCCATCAAACAAAATGTAAATAGAAAGTTAACGCAAAACAAAACAGAGCAACTCAAAAGTCATAATTGACGGTAAATCAAATGCACTTCACAATAATTCTTTGTTTATGTTTAAATCTTTATGACATTTGGTAATTTGCACTATTTCAATTGACACTGGTTTGAATCAAAACAAATCCCCTTTATTAGCACTCACCCATCGTTGACTCCTCGAAGGCCTTCGTGGTTCTGTTGATGTTGTTGTTGTTGCTAAAGGTTTGGAATAAGAGGGTAAATTTGTTGTGCACACCAGACTTTCGTTACGATTTTATAACTTTACGTGTTTTCCTTTGCTTCTCTTGATGAGGGGGTTTGGCGTATTTTGATTTTATGCTTTAGATATTTTCTACACGATTTGCCAAAACAATTTGTACCAAAAATAAAGTTCAGATGAATTTTCACAGGTCTTCAGGTCGACCGGGTTCTTCAGAGACCTCTATTGAATCCGCATAGACGATTTGGAGTCACTAGCTTTAGCTACCCCCTTTCTCACTGGTCGAGTTAGTAGGTCTGCCCTAAATTGGGCGTAGCTGAGACCCAGAGGCTATTTTTGGACACGATGACACAGACCCTGTTCGCTATATGTTACAGCTGATTGCTTTCCCCTGCTAGGGAGCGTGGCTTGACGTTGAGGCTTGACCGAAGATGTGCGACTGCCTTCAAAGGCAAAGTGGAGACACTGCCAAATTCTGCTGTCGCCTAGGCACGGCTGCGCTGTCTGCAATTCCTCTTTGTCTGTTCTTCTAAGTTGAGGGAGTGCAAATCTCTGTCAATGCCTTCGCCATTAGAAGGTAAAATTTAATTACTAATAGGCCATCACGCACCCTACTGGTGTCGTTAATATTTACCTTGCCAATTTGGATTAGGCCAGTCACAATAAATTAAATATCCACACCATTCACTCTTAGCTTCGATTCAATTTTCACTATAAGAAGTTAACTAAATCAGCTTCTGAGGCCAGACAATTTAGTTAACTTACATGAAATTTATAGTTATACAGCCGAAATTGTCGTCAAAAGGCGTTTGCCTTTTAAGAGAGGCAAATTATTGCTGCGAGTGCTGGACTGTTTAAGAGGATTGATCTTTAATTTATGATCACAAAACTTTAGGTTATTTCCACTGGCACGTCTAATTATCTGGACACCCACGAGGAAAAGAAAGAATTTTTTCCGGAAGTTCAGATTTGTCAAACGCAGCATGGGGGGTGGCAGAGTTGTAATTGATACAATCTTATGATAATGTCAGTAGGGTTGATTGCGACTGCGCCACTCTCTGTTATCAAGCTGACTGCTATGACAAATATCCGTTGCAGTTTGAATTCAATCGGACTATAATTATTTTATAAAAAAAAACGAATTCGAATTCCTCACAAATGGATTGTTAGATAGTTGACATATTTTTCCCTCTACTTTCGTACAAAATGAAGACATTCTTATGTACACGAACAATTCCTCTACTAACGCTATATGCATGCTCCCAAGAACGATCTGACAGCTAAATACGCTTTTGTTAGTAAATTCGGTCCATTCAAGCTAATGTCAGATCTAGACCTATTTTTTGTTACCAATTATCACAAGTTTCCTGAGACTCATAGCTATGGAAGAAGGGCTTGTTAAGGCTTTCCAAACCTCTCCAAGTTAAATCGGTAATTCTCTGAGGTTTGTAAACCCTATAATTAAACTACTGTCTAAGATTGTTCAGCGTTGTTGGTCATTTTCCTACATTTTAATAATAACTAAATGTCTGTAAATACAAATCTTCTTTCTCACAAAATGTGGGACATAAGTTTTCTAAAAATTAAAGGCAATTATTTATCGCCAAGATAAGAAAGGTGTCCTACTTCAATTTTTTTGAGACGGCATTAAATTTTATTATCATATAATATAAATTACAATGAGTCAATTTCCAGATTTTCTAGACTTATTGATGTATTGTTAAAGGTATTAATTTTCCCTTCATCTTTCTCGCATTAAAATTCCTGGCCAAAGAGAATAATATCCTTTTAAAGCCATCCCAAAAACAATAACCATTTTTCCAAGTGCTGCTTATCGGTTTAAGTACTAAGGATTCCTTTAGCTCTGATAAAGTATTTGAAAAATCTTTTTAACTTACTTGTCAACTCTGAGTATTTTGGTCATTGATAAACCGAACTTTACCGGTATAACTTTATGCTTAAGCCTAGGCCAGAGAAAATGAAGAGTCCCAAATAAATTTGAAGTATGGTTTTAGAATTTCGCTAGTCGCACCTTGTTGTTTCAGTGTACTCATAGAAACCGTAGAGCTACAAAAACTTTGCGATTACCGATTGAAAGAGAAAATAAATAACAAACATTATCACTCTCAGTGCAAAAATTAGCCGTTATGTTTCACTTTCGATTTGTGAGAAGTGCATTGAAATTGCCGCACTTCACTGAATTAAATGAACTATAGAGAAATGTTAACTAATTACCCTCCAAATTCAACTGTTTATCATCCGAGAAAATGATCTAGAAAGATGAATATCAAACTTTTATAACTTATATATAAACTAAATATAAACTATCTTTTGTAAAGTCAGTTTCCTTGTTATCTGTGGCGAATTTCACCCGGGCTTTTTTATGGCGATCCAGTAACCTTGTTGCCACCTTCAATTTTCGTAGCACTATGTTTTCAGATTTCTTTAAAGACCGTGCAACGCTCCACCGAGACATTTTTAGGCCACATTCAGCCGCTACCGCATTGGCGGTCTTTAATGAATTACTTGCAGGACTCACTAATCAGCGCTGCTCACGCTGACTTATCTTCAGCTTACGTTCTCCGTGTTTTTTTTCCCCATATTCATTTCGGTCGGTCGGAGCTACCAATTCCTTAGACAGTTTCACGGAATGAGCAATTCCCACTATTGAGTGCCAGTATTTGGCTGTTCTAGACATCTGACAGCACTGGCTCACTTGGCATATTTACAAATTTATTACAAATAGTTACTGAACCAAGTGTACGCAAATAAAATATAGTGACCTGGCACAAATCGAAAATAAAACATAACGTAAATTTTTGTACTGTAACAACAAGGAGCGGCAACAGTGTTGCTACAGAGTTTATAATACTATTTTTTGAAATGTGGAATTTGTTTTGGGTTGATTTATACAAAGATTCACTTCTCTGTTGTGTTCATAAAAGAAAACTGATAATTTTCTGATATAGTACTGGAATATAGAAATGGCAGAGGTTTTTTTGTGGGTAAGTTAACTATTCACAAAGTTTAAAATACTATTTTGTTTTTATTAGACCACAAGCACTCTTTCTTTGCTTATTTCACCGTATTCGACCTTAATGAGCCCCAACCGAATATTTTATCCAAAATATGTACTTTTTTGGGAAGATGTGTTCCAAAGAAGGTAAAGGTGGTAATAAAATATATCAAACTTTTATCATATGATATGATCAAATTCCATTGGAAGTCCATTGGGCCACTATTTCCATTGTTCCTACCTAATAGCTAAAAAAACTAATTTCTCTGCCAAAACAATATCAACAAGAGCAATTTATGTCAATTCATGTCAGTATCGAGTATTTTTTACTCTAAACCAAAATCCTTTGGAAACTAAACGCTTCGGCCAGTGTTTTTATATTTGTTTTTGTTGTAATTTCCTATGCGCTGTCATTTTTCCGATGCGTTCTCCTATTTTATTTTGCTTGTTTGTCTTTTCGTGCGCGAGAGGCAGAAAACATTTTTTCAATCATTTACTGATAGATTTTTTCGCATCCATTTTGTTTTTATTGCCCAGTTCAAAGTGCTGTAAATATTTGTTTTACAACGTTGTTTGCACTTGGTGGAAAATTTGCAAACCATTTTTTATATACCAAAACTAGTTGAGAACGAGTTTTGGGTGCGGCAGCTGATTTATTCTACCCGATGTAGAGATTTAGTGAAGGGCTATTTTGTTAGCCGCTCAGCAAATATTTGATAAGAGGCTTGGATATATGTCTGTATGTTTTTTGTAATTGCATTAAAATGGAAATGTGGAAAAATTGATGAAAATCGAAATGTCAAAAAATTAAAGTTGGTTTGCAACGCAATTTGATAATGTACAAAGGGGGAGTCCGAGGACTCTTAATTGAGTTGGAAACTGCCCTGACAGGACAGCGTTTGCCTTGGCATCAAATTGAATTTGTGCTAATCCAATAGATTACGAAGCAGCAGCAGGAGCAGCAGCAGGTCCGTGTTTGTCCCTGGCCTGGTGCATTGCAATGTAAAACAATAACAAAATTATGCATCGGCTTCTTGCGCTCCGCAGAGACTTCGGATGAGCTAACTGTTAAACTTTTACTCATTTCAGATTTCATTGTTCAATTTTATTTTCCAAAACTTTAATTAGCTGCATTTTAAGACATTTCATAAATTATCATAAATTTCCCCAAACCACATTCCATGCAGCAGTCACATTTGCTCCTCCAAGGCTTCTCTGTCAACGCCAACAATTTCAGCTACAACTAATTTTATGTTGACATGACATTTATTTGACTTGCATAAATTAGGCAATTAGTTAATGAACGTAAATTAAGTTCGGTGAAGATGAAGGGCATAACGAAGGTGTTTGAATCGTAAGTAGATGGGGGCAGCAAAAATACGCAGGAATCACATATAATTAAAATAGGCCATTAACTTCATAAAAACCAAAAAAAAAAAAAAATACAAATACCACATAACAGAAATACCACATAACTTATTCTGAAAAACATCGAATTAATTATAGTAATAACCCAAGAATTTTTTCTTACTCCGGAGTGACACGAACTCGGGGCTTATGGAATAGAACATGATTTGAGTGCCATTTTAACTGGCGGCTACTGCATGTGCTTATGGCAACGCTTTTAATAAATTCTTGCAGGTTGCATAAATGAGACCACTTGTAATTCTGATGTTCGAATTCCCTCACACTGCAACTAAAATCTTCGCATCAAGATGATGAAGATGGTTAACAGATGACTCAGTAAACAAAAAAATAACAACAAAATATATTTACTTCTGTTACGTGTGAAATACAGGGTGGTCTATCTAGTGTTTGGAATTTGAACTATTTATAATTTGACTTTAAAGCGACTATTATTTAGAAAAAAAGTTTGACATTTACGAAATAGGTCGCTATTCGCTTAAAGAAAGATGGGAAATATTAAAAACATATTTCCAAAGTGGTGGGTCCTCGACTCAAACTATGCGAAATGTGAAAAAAACATTTAACAAAAAAAACTTAATTTGTGGATCAATTCGTGAAGCGAGTTCGTGAATCTGGAATGTTGGTGGATAAACCAACTCGTGTACGTACTCGTCCGGTGCGCTCGACCGAAAACATTGCCAAGTCAGCCGGGGTGGTCATTTGACCTAAATTGTTTTTCATAAATAAATGACCTGAACCAACCTTTCCAATAAATGTTCAACCTTTGGAAAATATCAAGCCGTTTTTTATACTCTGTAGCAAAGGTACATATGTAGTATGTAATAGGAAGAAGGAATTATTTCCGACTCTATCAGAAGTGTCACAGAAATCTCTAGAGATTTTGACCTCGGTTAGTTTGCAAATCGCTCGAAAAATCCGTCGCTGTCCCAGAACTTCAAGAGATTTCATTTTCTTATTTGAAAATCTAGTTAGAACAGAAACTGTTCCAATTAAAGTTCCATCGCTAAAAACAGGGCTTCATCTCTCGCAAAAAAATTTCCCTAATTTTATTTATGGGTTGAATTATGGGAAAAAAAGGGTTTTTTAAAAACGTGATATCTCAGGTTTGGTTTATCGGACAGGTATCAAATTGATACTGGTGAAAAGTATTTTACTGTAGCTACTCAAATAATAGTTTTATAGATTTTTAAATTATTTAATAATATTAGTAATTGTTGCTAAAAATTATTTATAATTTTTCTCAGTGTTAACCACCATGATATAGCTTCTAAGCATAAACAATGTATTGTCAATGTATTGTGTTTATAGTTTAAAAGTTATGAATTTTTGAAGTTATAAAAAAATAAAAAGTTGCCCTTAAAAAATGCGTTGCCACTCAGTCAGTTTCAAAGCTCTACGACTGAAACTTGGCAAGTGGGCTTTATATATATCAAGCTTTTCAAAAATGTCAACATCACACAGATCGGACGTCTATTTCATATAGCTGCCATACGAATGCTATGATTAATTGCATTTTGTTGTGGATTAGGGTGACCAGAGTTTTGAAAGTATATTATACCACAACCAAATTCAGCATTTCTATGGCAGCTATATGATATAGATGTCCGATCTGTGTGATGTTGGCAATTTTGAAAAGCTTGATAAATATAAAGCACAATTGCCAAGTTTCAATCACATGACTTTAAAACTGACTACGTGAGAAATTTTTATTTAAGGGCATCTTTTTATTTGTTTATAACTTCAAAATTCATAACTTTTAAACCATAAAAGTCTCCATCTTTTTGAAAACACCAAAATTTAAGTTATATTTAGGGCAATAAATTGTTTATCCTTAGAAGCTATATCATGGTGGTTAACACTTAGAAAAATTATAAATAATTTTTAGCAACAATTACTTAATATTATTAAATAATTCAAAAATTTATAATTTGAGTAGATACAGTAAAATGTTTTTTACCAATTGCAACTTGAGACCTGTCCGATAAACCAAACCTGAGATATCATGTTTTTAAAAACCCATTTTTACAATTTTTTCGTTTTTGACGATTTTTGAAATTGTTTATAAAATTAACAAAAAAATTTTTGTGCAAAACCGCAAATTACGTTATGATGGGCATGTCGAGATCTAATTTCGGATTTTTTTTTATTAAAATGAAAAATAAAAATTTTTTTACTGTTCGGTTTATAAAAAGAATGACCCTTTTTTATTAAAAATTTTAATTAATACCCCTAAATAAGAAAAAAAATTCTAGAGATAGTTAGTCATTAGTAAGAAATGATAAAGATCGTCCAAAACCACTCCTCTTCCCAACATTCGACACCGCATTGCATTCAGCAAAGAGAGAGAGAGAGAGACTTGGAGATGAGCGCAGCATTATCGCTGCATTCAGCTTCTACTCCAGGAACAGAGTATAATAAAGTCGGGCTTGACCGACTTTCGGGCTTGTTTTTATATAGCAAAATTTTTAAATGAACCACCCTGTATTTTTTATATGGTACACTGTTACAGCATTCAGCAGCTTGAAAAATAAACAACGAAACACAAACGCACAAATAACGCTATATTAACTGTTAGTATAGGTATTTTATATCAAAACTAAAGTAAACAGAAGGAGAGCAAAATACATGTAACAAAATTTAACAGAAAAATTTACTGTCAGAATGAGTAGATTTAAGATACAAAGTGTAAACAGACTGTAGATACAAACCGTGTAAAGACAAACCGTATTCCGTCGTAGACCGTCGAGACTTTGTAAATATGAAAGCCAAAGTGATCGCTCAGTTAAAGGGTGTGTAAATTAAAAAACCGCTGGGTCACTCACGGCTACAACCCCGTACCCTGACAAAAACCGTAATGTAGTCTTTGGAGGAGGAAACCATCCCACAGGGCACCGGTCAGATTATTTGGGAGAGAACCAGATAACTGAATGAAATTGGGTCGTGCTCATCTGGGTGAGTGAGCGAGAGGAGGATGTCATTAGTGACCGAGCTCAATGGTGCCCATGAGAACGTAAAGGAACTCGAATTGTCTGCGACTGATTTAAAGCAATGACAATGGAAGCAGCACCTGCTGGCCAACACTTTGAAGGGACGTTACTGCAAAGATGACCGTACTTTCTGGAGACCATTCTGTATTATATTTGGACGAGCTGCGTCAGAAGCTGTTGCGAGGACGATCAAATTCTGAGATTGTGCCTAATGTAGTCTATGGAATAACTTTAAATCATGTACTAATATTAGGTCGGACCTCAAAACGCAAAATGGAAAAAAGTTGGTCTCAGCATTCCCAAAGCTAATATTTATTTTATAATAATTGTGAAAATCCAAATCCAAAAAAGCCTTAAACTGGTGAAAAAACTACTCATACGACACGTACAACAAATACAAAATTAACGAACTTATTAGTTCTTTTTCAATTGCTGTCATCTTTTGAAATTCAAAAAGACTGCTACTATTTTGGCCGGCTTATTGAGCCCAGTTTTTAATAGCACGAATTAGAATAATGATAAGTATTATAATTATTACTACGAAATTTGCACGCAATTACAAATTGTGTGTAACTTAGAGAATAAAGGGACAAAGGCCTTAAGCTTAATATGAATAAATAAAAGGTTGATATCGCAATCCACTAAATTATCATAGTTCTCTCAATTTGGTTTTAAAATTTTGACCATGTTTTTTGCAGTCCAGTGTACAAAAAAAATAGTAGAAACTTTTTTTTCTCAAAGATTGAGCTAGGGACGGTAGCCACGTTAATTCTGCGTCCATAAAGCCCTACGTCATTAAAATCGGTTCCGTAGAACTTCAAAGTTTGAAGTAATGTGAAAATTTTTATTTTATTATGTGTGTGTGAACACATTGGTCGACAAAAAGGCTATATCTTCTAAAGTATTTCGAATTTTGAAAAATCCTTTTGGGACAGAAAAAAAACAGGTCAATATCAATTTGATATGGGCTGGTTAATTTGATATTTTTACAAATATCATTTTTTTCATATCATTTCTATGCCATAACGTTTCATTTTAACCAAAAATAATATCAATTTGTCAAATGATATTAGAAAATATTAAACGAATATTTTTTTATTTTCGAAACTCTCACAATGGGAAAGGAATGTATAGAAAACGCGAAAATGAAAGAGACAGATAGAGTTCAAATTGAAACTTCAAGCAACGTAAAGAAATGTATAAGTAGGCTCACAGCCATGTGTCCAAACACATGCCTGATAGCTCAGTGCGGTAAGATGCCATGCCAATTTGTGATGTGCAGGTGGTCCCGAGTTCGATCCCCAGTCAAGGCGGCGGGGTGAAAAATTATAAATTCGTTCTTTTTCTGTTTCTATAGAACAATAAAAAATAGTGCTTAGCTGAAACAAAACTTAATAGTATTGAATTGCCATTTGTAATTCATTTTTTTTTCGTTTTGTAATAATAAAATTATAAAATATCAATTTAATCTTAAAAATATCATTTTGATATGGCCGAAAAGTTCACTTTGATATTTTCGAACAGGTCAATTTCAAGTTTGTCATATCGGCTTTTTATTGATATGAAAAAATATAATATTGAGCCCCAGATCATATCATTTTTTTTTAAATAAACTGTGGGGCGTTGCCTTGCCAGGATGTGCGTTAAATTGTAAAACAACAGAGGAAGCAACTGACAGAGCGGAGAAGGATATGGCGGAGGCGGTGCAGTAGTTCATACACCATCCAGCTGGGGCACTGTTATTCTGGTTGTCCGACTGTGGCCTGTGTGCTCGTTTATTTTGCGTATTAGATGGTGCCATACTCTAACCACTTTCCCCTCAGCTGGCCCGCAATGTCTGCTGTCATTGTTTCGCTTGTTTGGTTTCTTTGGTGGCTCATTTGGAAATTTTCCAAAAATTAAGCAACCGGAAATGAACCAGCCGGACATTTGGTGTACATACTTGTGTTTCGCTTAAGCTTAAGTGGACTTTTGATACGCATCCATCCGGCTTGTCCATTATGACAATATTAATATTTACATTTAACAGTTATTGTCGAGCCAGGCATATCCCTCTTCCTCAGCCATTCCACTGGCTACACATGTTTCCTTTCACTGGTTTTGGTTATCCGCTTGTCATGTTTGCATGTCTCTCTCATATATGCATTTGGTATTTTCTTGTTTATTGCTTTATGTTTCAACCGATGCTGTTGCAGATTTTGTTGTCGTTGTTGTTGACGCTTCTTTCTCTTTGGTTCTTGTCAATATGCTAGACATATTAGAATGTTTAAGGGTGAATGTGTGTTTTGTTAAATAGCTGACCACGTTTTCCGTTACCTTTTTAATTGTGGTTTATCATTAATGCAGAACATGAGTTAAGTAGAAACCTTTAGTTCATAAAAATAAGTTTGACTACTCAATTTATTTAATACTTCGTTTTTCAGGTTTGTGTTTTGCCCATTGATTCAAATCCCCAAAAAATTAAAAATATTTTTTGTTGCCTTTTGTTTTACGCAGATTGTCGCTTTTTATCAATCAACTTTACAGCTCTTTATTAATGAAATTCATTATTAAGCCATCAAGTAAGAATTTGCAGCATACTTAAGAGCGTTGTGGGAGCTGCCAACTTTATGCCCTCCATTTGCTGTGCCTTTAGCTCACAAAAAACTCTTACTTGACGCATAAAAGTATGCAACATGTTTGTAGTTTGTTGCAAAAGGCAACCAGATGATGACGTCGACGTGGCTAGGAGTTGAGTAGTGCATCAAGTAGAAAGACGTGGGTAAGTAGAAGGAAAGTTACCAGTTTCGAGTTTCACTTTCGTGCCCAAGTGATTTTGATGCAAGGTGCACATAACAGTTAAGTAATGGTTTCAAAGTTTTACCTAGAGCAAGCAGCGCTGCCTATATAAGTGAAGAGGAAAAGTTAACAATGTGTAAATTATGCACACATAAGGGACCAAGAGAGAGGAGAGTGACCTTAGCTACTCTAACTCACCTTTTTGGCTTTTTTACCATCAAAATAATAAAAGTTTGCGAATTTTAATCAATTTTCTAGCTAAATTCCCGGAGAATGCATTTTGAATATTTAATGCTTGGCACACAGCCCCAAGAACAGTTTTTCATTCCTTTTTTTTCAATTAGCCAACTAAGCAGTTAATTTTTTGTGGGATTTCTTGAAAAAAATTGTATGAAAAGAAACTTAAAAGTGTTGAGAATTAGGAAGGAAGAGTTTTTGCTGGGTTCATTAGTGAAGAGCAGAAATAATTTCGGAAGAGCTCATATTAAGAGCTGTAAATTGAAATTACCATTATACCAGAGGATTAGGGTAAATTATAATAAATAATTATTTTCCGATAGAGTTTAGTATTATGGTAATAAATTGGCATCTTCTACATAAAACTATACTGAACAAAAACAGGCAAATCAGTCCATGACACATTGCTCTATTTGGAAGAAGAAATGAAATGACACTAAGCGTTTTTTTTTTGAATCAAATAAATAGTGGATAAAAGCTTGGTTCGTCACGGTTTGCTATGTTAATTGTATATCGTGTGTTGATAAGCGGTTGATGGTTAAGTTATATTATTTGCGTAAGTGTGGATTCGTCTTATGGGTGTCTTAATTTAGGGCAACTCTCCTTTACCAAAAATTCAATGATCTCGCCTCTAAAGCAGCATTTTATATGAGAAATTGAATTGCTAAGGAGTTTGTATCCCGAGTGCAACATTCTGATGTATGGAAGGTATAAAAGAGTAGGATGGAGGGGGTAAAAAAAAAAGCAAAATTACGTCCATTCTTTGGCCTTTAGGATCATATTATGTCAACAACATATTTCACAATTTCACTTATATGTCCATTCTTTAGGGTCTTAAATGTATTTTATTATATTCAAAAACTAAATTATTATGGCCCAGGGATAGCAAAATTGATTGAATATATATGTAAAATTTAATTTTTGTCAGGATGAAAAGTGCAAAAATTTTTTTCAGTATGATTTAAAAACTAAAATCTAACCATTATTAGTTGGCAAATCTAGAATATTGGAAAGAGTGAAGATTACAAATTTTTTACAATTCAAGACAGTTTGAATGAAATATAATAATTTAATTCTGTATATGGTTATTCTTTTATAAACGAGTTAAAAAAATTTTTTTAAAAAAAAAAAAAAAAGCATTCCCAAAACTAATTGTATTCACAAAGAATTTTTGTTAATTTTAAAGCAATTAATATCGTCAAACGGAAATGGAGGGATTTAAAAACGTGATGTGCTCAGGTTTGGTTTATCGGTCAGGGTATCAAATTGTTACTGGTGCAAAGTTTTTTTACTGTAGCTACTCAAATTATAATTTTAGCAGATTTTCGGATTACTTAAGTATATTCATAATTGTTGCAATTATCATTTTCTAAAGTGTTGGCCCCCTGCTAGCTTCTAAGGATAAACAATTCATTGTCAAACGTAACGTAAATTTGGTGTTAAAAAGGTGGAGACTTTTTTAGTTTAAAAGTTATGAATTTTGAAGGTATAACGAATAAAAGATACCGTAAAAAAGCTTTGGAAGCAGGATTCAAAGCTATGTGTTGAAACCTGGCACTTTACAAGCTTTTTCAAAAAATGTCAACACGCAAATCGGGTCATTACAATATAACTACCATACGAATACGATTATTTTTAAACAAATTCAGGCATTCATGGGCTTATGATAAAGACGTCCAGATTAGTTTGAACTGGAATCGTTATACGAAAATCTCAAGATTTCAAGAACAGTCGTGGACTTTGAGACTCTGCGTGGCAATGAGACAGAGAAGGATCGTTTTTGGTCAATATGCAAAAATGCATAACTTGAACATAAAAATCTCCATCTTTTTACAGTCAAATTCAAGGAATAAGGGCAGTAATTGTTTATCCTGAGTTTGTGTGTATTTTATGTAATTTAAATTTTTACTAATAGACTTTATTCTGTATTCTGTAAATGTTTTTTAAGCTGAGCTTGAAACTGCGGGATGCTTCTAATAGTTTTAACATTGTAGGGTAGTTAATTCCACAGACAAATTGCATTAATAAAGAACTGCCTCTCAGAGATTAACATTCTGACTCTCGGGCATTTGAAGTTGTGAGTTCTTTGTGAGAAAGCAGATCTTAATCTTTGAAACAGGAATAAAGGTTCCTGTGTAATTATAATTTTGTGAAGAAATGATAAAGTCCTAAGATCAATCCAAGCCTTAGGGCTAACGTTAAAGATCTTTTGGGATATATGGGATATGGGCAACAACCAACCTTTGCATATCTCGAGAGTCACAATGACCGAAAACTTCCACACCATAAAAAAGAAAGAGTATTAGATAAGATTTAGCAATAAGCATCCTATACATTCACAGGCAAAATTATTTGTGATTCATTTTGTAATTCATTAGTTAACAAATAGATCAGTCTTCAATGTAACGTACCATGAATTTGAATTCAACAGAGCTCCGTAAACAGAAAATTTTGCCAAATATTACTAATGAAGTCTAATCGTTGTGGTATGTACTATGTGTTAGTTTTTTTTTTGTTTTTGTAAAAATTAACCGTCGCGTCCTTGTAATTGAGGGTATTCGGAGTTCATCACACAACAAAGAATTTGGGAAGGTAACACTGTGCAACAGTCAAAAAAACTACCAAGCACCACTATGCGGAATCAATAGTGCTACCCAAACTGAGTAAATCGCTATCAGCGTTTGGCTAGATTATAGATGGAAGCTTTTGAAATTGGGTGTGCCAACCAAAAAAAGGTGTCATTAGTTTTGGGCAAACAGCTCATTCAGTTTTAGTGATAGCTGCAAACTGTCTTCGGTAAAGTTGTAGCTGACAGTCCGCAGAATAAATTCTTCATACAAAGGTTTTTAAAAAATTCACGTTTTCCGGTAGTATTTCTTAAAAAAAACTTTTTTCAAAAACGTATTTTTTTTTACTTTTTCGAGTATAACTTTTAAAAAATCAGAATTTTTCGCATACTTTCTTTGGCAAAAAGAAGCTTTTGAAATACCAAACAACTCTGCTGAACAAGGTTTTACAATCTGAACACTCTACATCCTCCAAAACGGCCCCAAAAGTGTGAATTTCCAAAAAAAATTGACTGTTTTGTTGTCATTGTTTATTAGATACTCAAGTTTTTCACCAAAATAGCAGCCAATTAAGTTTTTTTTAAGCTTTTAGAGCAAACATTACTCGTTTTACTTGTTGTTATCCATAATTAAAGAAAAAAATTATTTTTTGAAAATTTTCGAAAATTCAGTAATTTCTCAGCAAAAAGGTTGTCAATTTAAGACTGTTTAAAATATTATATTTTAACATGCTAATACATTTTTAAACAAGTTGAGATCAAATTAGCGTAAATATTTTATTTTTTTTACTTAATTTTATTTTAAAAAATTTTTTCATTGCTTAACAGAGGGGTTCGGCGCATATGAAGTTATTTAAAAGGAAAAAGGAAGTAGATTTTGTGCAAATCTGACGATGAACTGCCGAAAATTTAACAGAATAATGCAACAATTTCAACGTAGACATACAAAAAAGGTCTCTATTCGTTTTCTGTATATATAGGGGAGAATGGGGGGTTCTGAGCCGCTGGGGGTTGTGGTTGGGAGCCACTCGAATATTGGCCACAAAAAAAAAAATATATTTAAACTTTTTGTTTATGTCATGTGTCTCCCTTCTTATTACCTAACTTTTGGCAAGCAACCTATCAGTCTACACCTTCTTTAATTTCGTGAACCAGAACTCGACTTTTTTTCAAAAAAAGAAAGTGTTTTTTTTTTTTCATTTTTGACTTGTGAATATTATACAACATTTTTTTCGTAATGACAAAAGTATTAGAGTTTTTGATAGAAATATGATTTTTTTTGTTAACAATTTCTTTTATGGTTATGTGACGTCACCAAAAAAAAGTGAGATATGGGGGTTGTGAGCCACTTTGAAAAAAAAAGTCGGTTTTGACTTTCAAAGAGAATATTGCAATAACGCGCAATAAAACAGAGGAAAAACTCTCCAAAGAAGTAAAAAAAACATTAAAAAAAGCAAATCAATTTTCACTCTTCATTGATATTTCGTAATTCAGAATATGAGAAAAATTGTTATTTTTCATTTTATAAAGAATAATGGCTTAAAAACACGAGTTTTGAACTTTTTAGATGGGTGGCTCACAACCCCTCACAAATTTTCGAAATGTCAAAAAACCACTTTTTTTTCAATATGAAATAAAAAAAACCAAAAGTATTTTATTTATTATTATTATTATTTTTTAAAACTAATGATGAGGAAAGTTTTGTGCAGCTTTTTACCCAAAATACAAAATTTACAGAACGAAAAAATATTGATTTTTGCGAAGTTATGTTCGAAAAACAAAACTATGATCACAACCCCCACTCTCCCCTACCTATTGCACACTCTCCATATTTGGAAGATTCTAACAAAAATATCGACACTCTGATCAGATTTGTTTAAAATGATGAACATGACTGGTTTGTTTCACGAAACTTAAAAACGAGAAGGCCAAGCTAACTTCGTCTCTGCCGAAGTTTTTATACCCTTGTAAATGTTTTAATACATCAAAATTTTAAGAACGCAAGCATTAAAACAAACAATTTTTCTAAATAAAACCCACTTTTCGACCGATAATTCCTATGGCTGCTATAAGATATAGTCATCCGATTTTGACCAAAACTTCCAAATCTGTGTAAAAGCACATAATATTAATAATTGCTGCAGTAAGACACGTTCAAAATAAAAACCAAACAAAATTTCTCATTGAAAGCCACTTTTCGACTAGTAGTTTCTGAGGCAGCTATAAGATATAGTAATCCGATTTTGACCAAAACTTCCAAATATATGTGAAAGCGTATAATATTAATAATCGCTGAAGTGGAAGACGTTAACATTAAAAACAAAAGTTTTTCTCACAAAGACCCACTTTTGACCGATAGTTCCTATGGCAGCTATAAGATATAGTCATCCGATCCGGTCGGTTCCGACATATTAGCAGTGTGCAGTAAAAAGAAGACTCTGTGCAAAGTTTCAGCTCGATAGGTTTAAAACTGAGAGACTAGTTTGCGTAGAAACAGACAGACGGACAAAAGCTCAATCGACTCAGCTCGTCACCCTGATCAAGAATATATATAGTTTATAGGGTCGGAAATGAATATTTCTATGCGTTCCAAACTTCTGGGCAAAATTATAATACCCTTTGCAAGGGTATAATAATATAAATTACATATGGCCAACAATCAGAGAATTAAAAATTTCCATGCTTTCTATGCAAGTGGGATAGCCTGCATACAAAAAGTGCCTTGCACATTGGGCCAGATTTCAGTTAGGGCGGCATAAATTCGAAAAAAGTAGTTAGACAATTGCAATTCAGCACATTTGATAGACATCAAGTGAACAATAATCGGGCAATGTAGTACAACAATTCGACCACGCCCACCCTCCGCCCCCATTAGATCCCTCTTCTGGTGTAGGCTGCTGATTTTGTAATTCTGATTTTTGACTTAGCTTGAACTGTACAAAATTCAAAATGGGGCGATGCGAGTGCTGTTTAAAAAGTTTTCAGCCTCCGAAGTAGGGTCTTCTAAATAAAGATGTGTTGATGCCTCACAGCTTTCCGGTAGTCCCAATTATCAGACAGCAAAGCGGAAAACGGAAAAAAACGGAAAGTAAGTATGAATGCCTTTAGGGCCAGAAGCAGAATAATGAAAAAAAAAAAATTTCTAAAAATGACGGCTAGAATTAATTATTAATTAATTATCTTTTTTTCAAATCATAGAGTGATTCCATGGGGACTGGATTTTTTTCCTTTTTAGTCGTTCATTGCATTCACTTGATTCATTGCTGATGTGCTATTTACTGGAAATACCATGTTCGACGATAACCATTTTGAATTTGTTTCCTTGAATGTTCGAACAGTTCGAGCGCATTTTTGCAACTATTTTTTTAAACGATTCTCAAAGTTTTGAATTTTTGTATCAATTTCATTTCCCTTTTCTGTGCACACTGTGTGCTTCTTAAGCTGCTCAAAAATTAAGCTGCTTGAAATTACACGGGCATTTCGGTTGTTTTCTTTCCATGCATTAAACAGCATTGCATGGCTTAACTCAAAATTAACTGCAAATATCAAGAAATTGTGCGCAAAGCCGCAAAAAGCATTGATGAGAAATACACTAAGGTTAAACTCTACATATTTACTTTTTGTCAGATATTGTCAGAAAGTTAGTTTATACTCCACAATTCACGGACACGTTGGTTAGGTTTTTTTTTATATAAGGACTTAACAAAACGGTAAACAGAAACAACATTTAACAAGAATAAAACACAATTTGTTTCAGTATTCACATTCTACATACCTTTGCCTTTACAGCACAGGTGATAAATTGGAACAAGCTTAAAGTTGAATGACCTTTTCTCGTTTTATTAACACAGCCAGCAGCTACCCGAACACTTTAACACCGCTAAAAATCCAGGTTACTGATATCAAGACGCTTAGTGGATTTAAATGCCTTTTTAAGAATATTTGATTTAAATCACCATTTGTTTCCATAAAAATTTTGAATTATGCCGCCAAAAAAAATGGCCCAAGTGCCTGGAAGAAGGTGCTCAAAAAGGAGAGAATTGATACCTGGGTTACATAATATTATTCGATCTCGTGCAGCGTTCTAATATTATCATACCTCATCTTGCATGTAGAGTTGGGTCTATTTAAACAATATGTTAAATATTTATATCGAGCTTTAAGTTAAACAAATTTTCTGGTTTAAGGCTAAAATCAAAGAAAATATTTTTGTTGGTCCCGATATAGGAAAACTAAAGAAGGACGAAGACTTTAAGCACACTATGACTTCTGTTGAAAAAGATGCACTTAACAATGTTCATATAGAAAGTTGAGGAAATGCAATATGATAAAAATAAACAGTCATTTAGATTTTCTTACTATAATGTGATTGTTTTAGTTACCTTTTTGATTATCAACCATTGCAGTTTTTTGGGGCTCCCAAGCGGTAATAGCAGTTTGGTCATGCGGTAGTCGATGCCAGTTCATTGAAAATAGGCAAAGACTGCTGATGATTGAATTGTGGAAATTCATGAAATAACGTTATACAGTTAACCAGCCTCCTTTATGGTGTTTTGTGTGTCTTGTTTTGGAAAAGTAATAAACAAAATTATAGCTTATTGAACTAGAGTCTGCTAAATCGCTCTACGGATTTTTTCCTATATGTTAAAGTTTCCACCAGGATATCAAAGAAATGTAGAAATGGTACCCAAGACCAATGAAAAGATACTCCAAGGTGGAACATTAATATGATGGATGGAATACTGTTGGTGCCTTAAGAAAGACTATAACAATAAATTTCATAAGCGAAAGTCTCAAAAGCGCAGATTCTTATAAACTGAATAACATTGCAATGTAAGGTCATATCCCTATTTCTGAAAACAGATTCGTGCTCAGCACAGAATCACTACCAACCCATCATTATCCTGTAAAAGATCAAATTTTGTTGCCTTGTGTTATTAGTTTACCTGACAAATAGCAGCTATCTGCAAGAGAGAGTAATCGACCAAAAGCTTAAAGTGTGATTTTGAAGGTTTAACAATGAAATATCATTTATATATTTGTTTAAATTTTATTTATAATAAGTTCAAATAAAATTACAAAATACTTAAGATTTTGTTTGATTTATGCGCATTTCAATAATTCCCCCAAAAATATACTATGAAGTTGCCTCTTTCACTTCTCCAACTTATTTGTGCCTCGTGTCCTTTCTCACACACCGAATATAAAGAAAGTTACAAAGGAAACAACTTTTGTTATAAAGCGTGTCCTGTGGCAAATTTTCTCTCTCACACACATAATTGCAGTCTTCTCGTTTTCCTTTTGCATCTTCCTCAATTTTCGTTTTTTTTTTTTTGGTATTCCGTTTTCTACGAATTAAATGGCATGAAATTAAAAGTTACTACGAGAATTTTTGTGCTGCATTTGCAGGAAAACGTGAGAAATTATAAGCACAAAAGCGAAATAAAGGAAGCGCGAAAACATCAAAAAAAAGGAAAGGAAAAAATGTGATAAAATATAAAAGAAATAAGCGGGCAGTGCAGAGTGGGTGGAGCCAGTTAAAAGACAACAGGCAAATCTGCTTAAATGTCCAAGGCGAATGGTAAGCCTTTCTTTTCTTTTCATTTCCATTCTTTATGAATTACTCTCGCTGTTGCTTTTGTGCGTTTGGGAAGCGCAAGTAAGTCAGTTTGTTTTGTTTGAGACCCTTTTTTATGGCATTGTATATACAATATTATGCAAGTTATTCCGCAACCTTGCGGAAAAATATGAATGCATATATTTATGACTTATTTTGTTAGAGTAATGGCACTTGGGTAGAGTGGGAAATGAAAGGGAAAGTAGATGGTTAAGCAATAGACAGAAAGAGTGCGAATGGGAGTTGACTAAAACATAATCCTGAATATGAATAGCAGGGGTAGTAAGATGCGTTTTTAAGTCCTAGCTCTAGACTAGCAGTTATAGGCACCGTAATTCATAAACGAATTTAGAGACTGACGTTCTCAAATCTCATCAACTATTTCCGCAAATGATATAAAACGGATTCTTAAACCATAAACAGTTTTTTAAATCATTTGGTTGTGATCTAAACCATTTTATTGCCCAACAATCTAAAGCTCACTTGCACCTCAACTTAATGTTTAAGTAAAACAAATTTTGTGTACTTTTAATTCTCATACAAATTTATTTATTTCATCTTCCATTGGCGGCAAATATTTTATATTCTAGCACAAAATTGTTCCACTCTCAATACAAAATTGACAAATAGAGCTGCTGCCTTTTGCCGTTCGATACTCCCTCTCCTTCCTCCCTTTCGCCAAACAATAGCCAAAGCCATGGAATGACAAAAAAAAATTGATGATGTTCAAAATTTGTTTGAAAAATTGCGCATCGTCATCAACAGCATCATCAAGATCAAAGGCGCTAGTTCAGTGTCAAGTACGCATACGTCAAGTATGCCCCGCCTGTTCGTCCTCACACATTCTTGCAATGACAATACAATTCAATATTGAAAAAAGAAGGAAAAATAATGAAATTTTTTATATTTATATCTTTTGGCTGATGGACATTTCATTTATCTTATGATTCGTTCAATTTTCACTATGGAAAATGAGTCTCATAAGTTTCCAAGGTGTTCTTTCATCAAATTTTCAATTTGCTATCGATGGGGAAAATATTATTGGGAAACAAATTTGAATTTCTTATCACAAATTGATTGTGAATTGTTATGTGCAATTGGAATAGAATACTTTTTATGAATATGAATGAATTACATTGAACAGTTGAAGGGGCATTCCAATAAATTTTGTAGATTACTGTACTGAGAGAAGCTTGGCTTGGCCCCGTTGAAGGAGCTGTATAGCCAATTTTACATTTTACTGTAAATTGGGTTAACTTATTGTAAACTGGTTAGACTAGTTTGAAATAGTATGATAAGAATATTGTTTAATGTTCTACACAATTTTATTTTGCTAATTCTCCCCTGACAGTTGACAAGGGAATCTCTCTCAACCAAATACAAACCCAACATAATTTTTCTAAAAACTTTGCAATAAATGAATTGAAATTGTAATTTCTTTAAATAATAGAATTAGCAAAACAACAAATATCAATATATTATCATAAAAATAAATAAATGTTACTACAAAACTCGTTCAAGAGTTGCCAAAAATTTCATTAAGATTTCTGCGAAAATGTTTTTTAGATTATTTTTGATTTTCAGAGAACCTGGTCTTGCCAGGTACCCAAATTAACAGTTAGTTATAAAAAAAATACAAATTACTATTTAAAATTATTACCCCGATGAAAAAGGGGGCATCAGACTTCATAATTTTAAAAAATGTTATTTAAAAATTATAAATTAATTGATATGAAAAATTGTTATTACAAACATTAAATATAACAATTACTTTAAGATATCCTTCGCGCTAAATATCGTAGCACAAAAGTATGAATGTATTATATATTCAGGTTCATATGTTTATATTCTAGTGCTTGTATGTCTAATACATCAATGGGTAATGGCGAAAATCGCTCCACTAAGAGACAATTTTTAAAATCGGCCCAATCTAATCTATATATATAAAAGAGTTCAACCTGACTAATTGACTGACTGACTGGTGACCGTCGCACAGCCTAAACCATAAAAGATAGAAATGAGATTTTCACAGTAGTTTTATCTTATGCTGAAAGTGAGTACTAAGAACGGATTTTGGAAAATTCTGATGGGAAATGTGGAAAATTCGCGGAAAACTGTTGTATGAAACTTTTTTGTTTTTTATTCGATCAAGTTCAAACTCATTTTCAAAGATCTATATGAAAATTCAACAACAACTGCATACCAATCTTCCGAAAATTCACCCCCCCCTGGGTGGAAAGTGGGTGGTCAAGGTTGTATGGGCGAAAGATTAGTTGCCAGCGATTTGCTCCAAACTCATTTTTAAAGTTACACATAATAAAATATAGGAAACGTGACTTTAAAATTTTGGAAAATCTATCCACGAAGTCGGAAAATTCACGGAAAACTGTTGTATGAAACTTTTTTGTTTATTATCCGATCAGATTCAAACTCATTTTCAAAGAGCTATATGGAAATTCAACAATAACTGTGTAGCGATTTTCCGGAAAATCCCACCCGGAAAGAAGGTGGGAAGTGGGAGGGTGGGTGGAAGTTGTGTGGAATGGGGAGTGGGTGGGGTGTGGATGGAATGGGGGTGGTAAGAACCAAGGCTGCAAACCGGTCCTGAAGACCGGTTCGGTTCCGGGTTTGTCGGTCCGCCGACCCGGACCATGAACCGGCCCTAAAAATTTTGACTCCTCGAACCTGAACCCGAACCGCCCACTTTTTCTATGGGTTCGGTTCACAAAATAAATTGTTTTTTAAAGACATGTGAAATATTGAAAACCTATAGGAATTTTGGTAAAGCGGTTTGTGCTTTGAATTAAGCTTGTATGACTTTTTCATATAAATTGTTTACTAGACAATTTGGAAGGGAAACCGTTTGAATGAAATCGACACTGCTTTGAACAATGAAAAAAAGGTTAAATTCGATTAATCTAAGCCATTTGACCTAGTAACCGAGCATACTTGTTTAACTTCAGATATGTACATTAGACCTTTCCATTTTTTTTCCAGCACGATTTTCCAAATGTTAAGATCTTTGCACAACATGGATCCAAAAATATTTTCCATAGAGAATTTATCAAAACTATAAAATAAGATATTTTGAGGTTTGATGGCCTCTCCAAGGTTTTAAGACTCAATATCCCCTATCTATAACCGTCGACAAAAGCAAATATGGTTTGGGCAGAAAAATTACGTATTAATGACAACTTCTTAGCGAAGGAAATGCAACTAAGAAGAATGCAACGTTAATGAAGGTTGCTCATGTGAATCAAAAGCGATTTGCACGATGACGAAGATAGCTCAATAAATTTCCGGAGGGACTCTATAATTACAGTTCGTTGTGCTGCACACACCTTAAATGTAGTAGTTAACTATTTTTTTAAGGAAGTTCAGATTGACATTAATAGAGTTCGCACACTGAGTAAGAAACTCTGTACTCACACTATTTTAAATCTTTTGCATAGAGAAAAATTGAATAAAACAGTGCTAGACTGTGTAAAACTCATCCTTCAAAATTTGCGAACGCTTACTAACTCTCAAAGATTTTTGTATTCAGAGTTCTTTCTTAATGAGAGTTTCCCAAATTCAACTTTAAATGACTCAACGTCTGATTGCGAAGAAGAAAAATTTATGAAACAAATAGAAAGCAGTAAACAAATATCAAATATAAATGATTTTATAGATTCTTTTGAAACTTGTACAAGAGAAAATACATAGACAAATGTTTTAATATTTTGGAAAAAGTCAAAAAAACGAGGACTTCAGAAATATAGCTTTGACTATACTTGCTGTTCCAGCAACGCAGGTATCAGTTGAACGAGCTTTTTAAACACTTAAGTTTGTTCTTTCTGATCTAAGAGCTAGTATAGGTGAAGAGCTCCTAAAAGATATAATTCTTATTAACTTTAACTAAGCAGTTCTCATTTGTTGTAAATGTCAGCTAAAGAATTGAATAATTAAAATTGCTTTATTAAAAAAAATTTTATTTTAAACATAAGTAGTGATAAATGGAAAATATTTTGTTAGGTTCAAGTGAACCGAGGTTCGAACCAGAACCTTGGGTTCAGGGTTGCAGGAACCGGTCCACGAACCGAACCTTAGACTTTACAACGGGTTCGAACCCCCGGACCGAACCTTCTGCAAAATTTTAGAGGTTTGCAGCCTTGGTAAGAACTCAGTAGCAAAGTCTTAACGGTAGAAAAGCAAAGTAGTAAAACGTTGAATTCAAGCCTAGGTATGTAAGATTCAATTTCTGGGCTCTACAGAGGAAATTAATTTATAAACTATTTTCAAATTTGGTAAATATTTCACTCTCACGATTGACTTCAAACTGATTGTGATACTGGTTCTATACTGTTCATGGCGCAGCGAAGCGCGACGGGCTTTATGCTAGTCTATATATATAAATATTTACGCCCGACTGGCACAGTGATAGACTGACATATTATCAAGCCACAGCCTTAACGGCTAATACTACAGGTTAGAGATTTGGCATAAGCCTTCGTTTAGTTATGCAGGCGCGCACTAAGAAAGAAAATTCGGAAAATATTTCTCCGCAGTGTGTAAAAAAGATAATGAAAAGTTTTTACGGACATAACGGTAGTTGCGCTTGTTGCCTTGCAAATGTTTTAATACATCAGAGTGACAGCTATAAAATATAGTCATCCGATTTTGGCATAAACTTCCAAATCTGTGTAAAAGCGTATAATATTAATAATCGCTGAAGTGAGACACGTTAACATTAAAAACAAAAAAATTTTTCTCATAAAAACCCACTTTTCGACCGATAGTTCCTATGGCAGCTATAAGATATAGTCATCCGTTCCGGTCGGTTCCGACATATTAGCAGTGTGCAGTAAAAAGAAGACTCTGTGCAAAGTTTCAGCTCGATAGCTTTAAAACTGAGAGACTAGTTTGCGTATTAACAGACAGACGGACAGACGGACGGGCAAAGCTCAATCGACTCAGCTCGTCACCCTGATCAAGAATATATATAGTTTATAGGGTCGGAAATGAATATTTCAATGCGTTGCAAACTTCTGGGCAAAATTATAATACCCTTTGCAAGGGTATAATTAAGCTAATGAAGCCAAACAAATAGATTAAATCAAAGACACAACATATATAGATACCGCATCTCATACAAACTGTTTTTTTGGGATCCAATGTAAGCTCCCAAGAAAAGTCGTTTTTTGCGCCACATGTGTCATCTATAATATCTATAAATTTTGCTCTCAGCAGTATAGCTAGTTTAGAAAACGTATGGCTATGTTTCAATATTTGTATCCTCGTAAAGGCAGCGAAAAGCAAAAATTTGGTACCAATGTCAGCTCCCAAAAACAATCGTTTTTTGTTTCACATGCATCATCTATAATATCTATAAATCTTTGATTAAATACAAACATAGTGTTCAAAGAGCTATACAATTTTTTCTACCTACTACGATTTTTTCAAAACTTGGACGCGGACGAAGTCGCGAGGGTTCAGCTAGTTAGTTTATAAATGTGCTACTAAAAATATGTAAAGACTTAGCACCAAAATCAGTCAAAATGTTTACAAACTTTGAAATATAATTTGTTTGCTCAAATATTAATGACCTTTAGGTAACGTACATATCGAAATAAAGGTTTTTTAAATACAGCGGTGAAAAGCCATATCTGACTTGAACAGCCCAAAGCGCCAAAAATATTTCTAATTTATTGTTTCTTTATTAGGTTTGAACATGTGTTGCTTATCTTATTGAACTACTAACTCTAAAATGATAATGTCTAGCGTTTACTTTGTTCTAATGCAGCTTAGTTAGGCTAGTTTAGTTAGTTAGGTTAAGATAGTTTAGGTATTAGTTAGGTTTGTTAAGTTTAGTTAGGTTAGGTACGGTTAGTAGTTAGGTGAGTTAGTTTACGGTTTAGTTACTTAGTTGGCCTGAGCCTAACAGTGAACCAGAACCCTAGAGTGAACCTGAGCTTAAGTGTGAACCCAACTAGTTAGGTTTAGTTAGGTTAAGGTTACACAGAAGGAAAAAATCGAGAGCATTTGACTTACAACGAGCACAATCGTTACCAAAATCTATGCATTAACGGGATTCTCATTTATGGTACAATGTTCCTACTTCAAGAAACAATTTTTGCAAACACAAATCGAGTTTATATTGTTCCATTTTTAAGAAGTTGATTTGAGTTAATATTGTTCCGTTTTCAAGAACATTTTAAACTCAACTAGAAAAAAAATTAGATTTGCAGCATTTGTTGTCAGGACAACTTATTTTCTGAACAGTTTTTCCCTTTTTGTAGGTTAGTTAGGTTCAGTTCGGATTAATTAGGTTAGTTAGGTAAGGGTAAGGTAATGTTAGACTAGGTTAGTTAAGTAAGGGTTAGGTAAGTTAATTAGTTAGGTTAGGTAAATTTGTAGTTCAAAATTTTAAAATAACATGTATTTCAACTAATATAAAAATTTTTCCAACAATTGATTTTTCGTAATTTTTATCCACCCTGCTGACCTGGCAAATCGTAGGGTTCAGCTCACCTACAAACAACAAGCTCACATCACACAACCAGATCATAACCTAAGCACTCATCACCTTACAAAATCGCACCGGATATACACTTGTAAGACAATTACCTGCTATAGGACACAGAGTATAAGTCTTAAAGTTAAAATCCTAACTTTTAGATACACACTAAAAAACAAACCCAATAATCAAATAAAGGCAGACAAATGAATTAAAATCAGCACTACACTTAGGGCCGTTTTCTTATGTTCCTGTTTTTGCTCAAATCGAAATCCACCTAGATTTCGCAACTAGATGGATTTTGTGAAATCGGTTGTCTCATGTAGATGGATTACGAATTTGGGCATTTGCGCCACGGTCACACCGTGAGGGCTGGAAAGGCACTAAAACTGGAGTTGGCAGCGCCTTGCCATTCGCGAATTTTTGCATGCATTTTACAGAGAGGAGGAGAAGGATTTTTTTGAAAGACTTGTTACTGTGATGGGGAGATTAAGCAATAGGTCTAAAGCTAAGTTCACCCAGGCAAATAATTTGGACAAATTTTGATGAATATTTGGCCATTACGGCCAAATTGTGTAACTTTCCGGGCATATTTGATCAAATTATTTGCGTATGAAACTATTGCTTCTGTTTTAAATCCCGTGAAATCTTCAATAATCTCTATTTTAATAAAAATTTGGTAAATTATCTTCCTGTGTGAACTTAGCTTAAGCAATAAAATTGGGGAATAAAATGCGGATCTGACTCTTCGGCTATGTCTGCAGGTGTCTTGCATACAAAAGCCACATCCAATATTTTTACACCCTTGCAAAGGGTATTATAATTTTGCCCAGAAGTTTGCAACGCATAGAAATATTCATTTCCGACCCTATAAACTATATATATTCTTGATCAGGGTGACGAGCTGAGTCGACTGAGCTTTGTCCGTCCGTCTGTCCGTCTGTCTGTCCGTCTGTCTGTCTGTTTCTACGCAAACTAGTCTCTCAGTTTTAAAGCTATCGAGCTGAAATTTTGCACAGAGTCTTCTTTTTACTGCACACTGCTAATATGTCGGAACCGACCGGATCGGATGACTATATCTTATAGCTGCCACAGGAACTATCGGTCGAAAAGTGGGTCTTTGTGAAAAAACTTTTTGTTTTTAATGTTAACGTGTCTCACTTCAGCGATTATTAATATTATACGCTTTCACATAGATTTGGAAGTTTTTCCCAAAATCGGATGACTATATCTTATAGCTGCCATAGGAACTATCGGTCGAAAAGTGGGTTTTATTTAGAAAAATAGTTTGTTTTAATGCTGGCGTTCTTAAACTCTGATGTATTAAAACATTTGCAAGGGTATAAAAACTTCGGCATAGAGGTTTTACTTTTTATCAATGCAGAGTTAACTGTTTTTAGCAGCAGTTGTTTTTTGATTTTAAATATTTTTCAGTGTGTCCATATGCGTGCACACAAAATATACATAATTTGGTTAATCATGTACATGGTTTTGAAATACATGAGGATGAAGTAGATGGCAACAAACACCATCTAGATGGCTAACCATGAATATTAGCAAGGCAAGTACAGCTAATTCATAGATTTGGAAGGACAGGCAACTTGTGGAGAAAATGGCCCTTAGAGTTACCTTTAGAAGTTACAGGAAGGTAGTAATAACTTAGAATTAGGTTAACTAAATCACATAAACAAATATATAATAAAATAAAAAGAGTGTGTAATGTGGGACGCGCACGACAATTTTACGAGAAGCTTTTTACGTTCATACAACCAAAATTACTATTAAGTCAGTGTTAATTCATTTTAAGTCAACTGTTAACTCACTGTTAGCTCTCTGTTGGATCGCGTTAGGCTTCTTGTTAAATCACTTCCAACAGATAACATTATAGTTTATAGCACAAAATTTACAACTTGACCTCAATACAGCCACTCTTTGTTCCCCACTATAAAATACCCACAGATCCCCACCCAACCACCCCAGATCCCCACCAAATCCCCACCAGATCTCCACAGATCCCCACCTGATCCCTAGACCACTAGATCTCCCAACAGATCCCCACAGATCCCCACCAGTAATCTCTAATCTAAGATCACTACCAGATCCCCAATCCCCATTACGTCTCCCCAGATATCCTCTAGATCCCTTCCCTAATACACCAGATCCTCACCAGATCCCCACCAGATCCCTATCATATCCCCACCTGCTCTACCTGATCTTCACCAAATCCCCCTACCAAACAGTCCTCACCAGATACCCACCAGAGCTCACCAGATCCCCAAGATCCCCACCAGATCAGCACCAAATCCCCCCAGATCCGCCAATCTTCACCTGATTCCACACCACCCCTTCCCCACTACTTCCACTCAATATCCCACTCACACACACCCTGCTCTCTACTGTAATGATCAAAAGCTACTAATTTTGCAAAAGTCCAAAAGACATACCCAAAGAATCTTTCAAAGACCAAATTTTTCAAGAGTTAACCTCAAAACGCGAAAAGGGACAAATCAAGCTCGATTCTAGTAATATAGTCTCTCCACCTCTCTCGGTCTCATGTCTTTTTGAATTTCTCATATATCTCTCTCCTAAGATTTCGGCGTTGGTATGATGATTTAAAAATAAGTTAGATCGTGCATTAGTAGAGCTGGAGAAACATCGATGGTAACATCGATGCATCGATGTTTTTATCTAAGCTGCAGACATCGATGATTTTTTCACAATCGATGTTTTTGCAACACTACATAACCCTATATAAACAAGAAACGGCCACGCTATTTTCTTAAAAAATTTACTTGGCGTCCATAGGAAAGGTAAGTTGGCCAATTTGCGGTTCTGTCAATATGCAACTATCCAAAAAAATGTAATTGGACCAAACCCAATTATGTATGAATATCAATTTACATGCTTACGACGTAATTTCCAAATGTTAGCGAATTGTGAATAACTAAAACATTCCAAACTACAAATAATTTTTATAGCATTATTCGGGAAGTCGCCTCCCGATGGAATAGTTTATATTTAATAATAAAGAATTTTCTTCTGTCTGACAAAAAATTAAATAGCAACTCCAAAGACCCCAAATAGAAACTTTACAAGAAATATCAAAAATCCTTACCTCTTAGAAAAGGTGCCACTTTGCAAATTTCTGGGAGAAAAAATGCAACTATTTCACTAATTATCCCACTAATATGCTTGAAGAAGCAAAACACAAAAAATGGGAAGAGAACTTAAGTCTGTCCAAGCTGTCTGAGCCCACTAAAAGAAGTGGCTTAAAAATATTTATGTATTCCGGCAACATCCACAGCTTCTGAAAGGACATTCAGTAAAGCTGGATAGACCCTGTCGGATCTTAAAGCCAAATAATTGGGAGCGTTTAATGTTCCTTTATAAACATTTAAATAATTTTAAAAATACTTAAAAAGAAATATTTGATCTAGAACCCTAGAAGGGACATTAGTCTTAATTTATCAAATTTATATATACAGTTAATATATTCTCTATTTATTTTCAATTTAATCTCAATCAAGAAAGTGCTTTAGTAAGCTACATCACCAGACTCTTAAAATTTTAAATAAACATCGATGTTTCATCGATGTTTTACTGCTAAAACATCGAAAACATCGATGTACGTGGACATCGATGTTTGCTCATAACTTGAGAACCGCTCGTCCGATCTTTATCATTTCTTTGGCAAATCGATATATTCCTAATGACTAACTATCTCTAGAAGGTACAAATCATCTGTCTACAAAACTGTGGGAGATATGTTATTTAGTTAGTAAGTTTAGTTTAATTAGTTAGGTTTAGATAGGTTAGTAAGGTTAGTTTAGGTGAGCTTAGGTTAGGTTACGTCAGGTTAGTTAGGTAAGTTAAAGGTTATGTTAAGTTTTTTAGTTTGTTGGGCTAGTTAGTTAAATTTAGTTAAGTTAAGTAAGTTAGGTTAGGTTGAGTTAGGTTAGGCTTAGGTTAGGTTAGGTTATTAGTTAGGTGAGTTAGGTTAGGTTTCGGTTCGGTTAGGTAGTTCGGTTTAGTTAGATTAGTTCAGTTAGTATTAATCAGGTTAGTTAGGTTACGATGAGGTGAGGTTAGGTTAAGTTAGTTAAGTTAGGGTAAGGTAAGTTAGTTAGTTACGTTAGTTAGGCTTAGTTTGTTTTAGTTAGATTAGGTAAATTTTTATTAAAAAATTAGAAAATTACAATTATATTTTAATTTTTATGTAAAAATTTTCCTATAATTGTTTATAATTTTATCATTAAAGTTATAACAGTTACAGTCGCAATTTATATTTAATTATAAATCATAAAACATAAAAATTATTTACCAAATTTTACTAATATTATAAATGTTAAAAATGTAGTCTGGAAAATCGCGAAATTTTAAAAATATGTATTAAGTTCTGATGAATGGCAACTGGAGACGGGTAAATAGGAGGTGTACATACATTTTCCAAAATTTTTAATCCGAACTTTGGTTCGATTTCCAAATTTTTGCCTAATGTATTTAAAATTTGCTGTGTTAAATAACAATTTTCAAAATAACAAATTAAGAGAATTTCTGTCAAAATACGTTTATTAAAGAACTATCAACTAAAACTTTTTAGATGGTAATTATTTAAACAGAGGGCCAGTTTTTAGGGAAGTGTTGCCACATCGGTCAAAAACAGCTTCGTGTCTACCTTTTTCAAGGCAAGCGTACCTCCGCCATCAGCCATTTTGGAATAATATGTATCTGGTCAATGCTGCTACGGTAACATAGGCGAAAACGATATAAGAATTATGTCAATCATCACTTTATTATTTGAAATACTTTGGTAAGCGTCAAAATCGCTGAGATAACTTTAGTCATCTTCTGAACGCTCAATCAAGGATTCAAAAATATAGCTTATTATGCTCGCTTAATTCTTAACCGTTCAAATCCAAATTTTATTTATTTCTAATTTTCAATTAGTGAGTCTGGACTGGCTCTAGGTCCAAAAGTATTGCGATTGTTTACAACAGTAAGGGGATAAATAAAAATATAAAAAATTAAAAAAATAATCTAAATAGTAAACAATCAAAATACAGAGATTAGAGGGCAAGATAAGGAAATTCAAATCAACTTGTAATGAGATTTTCAAAATTTTCTAACTGGATTTTTAAATAAGAATTTAAATTTGAACAGATTTTTCAAACGTTGTTTACACCAGAGAGATTTCCCTGCGACCCCTGAAATTTACCCAACGCAATCGGAAAATCTGAAATAAATATTAAACAAATTGTTTGTGAGTGAATTAAACCAAACAAACAAACTTTGAGTAAACCAAAAAAGTTAATTTAATGGAAGGCATTAACAAAAAATTTATGCATGGCGTATTGTCAGGCGTATTGAGTATTCAATTAAGGACTGGGCTTTATGTATTTATCTTGCATTTTGCAGCTATATTTGTGCAATTAACATCTCTAATGTCCACTTCATAAGTTGATTTGATGAATTTTGTGTACATAATTTTTTTCTCGAAATGAGTAATTTATAATATAAAATACCACTTAAGCTGTTTAGTAGTTTTAAATACTTTTATCACACATTTTAGCAAACAAACAAGCATTTAAATCATATCCCAGTCCGCTATTTAACTAATATTTCCATATGTTGGCCTCAACTTACACATGAGCTGTCAAAGCAAAACAAAAAAACCAAAAACAATTGACAGCACTTAAATAGAAACAAAAAATTAAATACCAAACAAACAGAGACAAAAAAACGACCTGGAAATTTAGCAATTAACATTTTCAAACAGATTATGTGATAAAATGTGCATAAATAATGCACGAAAAGTCTGGTGGAGAAAGAGACAGAAGTATGAGAACAAAGATACAGAGAGAGAGAGAGATCGAACATGTGTGTGTGTGTGCCCATATAATTAATAGACCGTAAAGTATGACAATTAAAATGTCTTTGACAAATTATTTAACTGTGGTAAAATACCAAAATGACTGTCAATGGGTAAAAAAACTTTTGGCTAACACAATATTATGAATATCAAAGGACGAAACGTAACAGAACAAAAATAGATAAGCGGATTAAAGCCGAAATTTTTTTTAAAGCTCAGAGTGATTTTCTACATTAGTGAAAAAATCTATTTTTAATTCAATTTCATAATAGTAAGTAAAGTTAACACTAGACTGTCAGCTCCAGCTTACTGAAGTTTTGGATTCTAAAATTTGTATGTTTATACTTTTTCTTATCGAATAGCTTTTAAAATCAACTATGCAATTTCCTTAACCAAAAATCTTTGCTTTGCTTGTGCGTAATCTATCGTTTTATGAACAACATCATTTAAATTCAATTTGCCACAAAATCATCAAAATGGTTGCAAAAAATGTATGCAAAGACAGTGCAATAGCTGCCCATAAAGAAGTCATAAAAAATTTGCTTCTGGCAAAAAAATAAACGGAGAAACATCAATAAACTCACCAATAAAATGCCAAAAAAGACTCAAAAGCATAAAACGCTTTGGCCTTGGACTGGAAAATTTGTATCAAAAGGGAATTTTTGTACAATATATAACTTTGTGTGAAGCCGCCTTCAACAGCAGAAGCACATAATTATGCAAACTAATTAAAAATACTCATACGCTGCCTTCATCTTAACTACTGCTCCCCTGCCTTCTTTGCCTCCTACTTGCTGTGGTAGCCGGCGACCATTTTTAATTAACAGTAAGCGTGTCCCAAAGACGAGAGCCACAGAATAAACAACACACACACACGCGTCGATAGAGAGAGGGAGGATAAGAAGGAGCAAGCAAAAATGAAAGACACTCACTTCCGCTTGACATGATGTGGAATGTTGTGCACATGCATTTGACTCTACTCAATGTGTGTTGGTGTGTGTGTTGCACAAATATAAAAGGAAACCGCAAGAACGCAAATATAGTTGCCTACTTCTGAGCGCCTACACACAAAATGTCAGCAGCGATAACAAAAAGTATAAAAAAACAACACACACAGACGCACACGTTGATGAGAGACATGAGCAGGCCGGAGAAAGAAGTGGCTGGGGCGCATATTTTTCATAAATTACACATAAGAAAATAATTGTCATCGAAAGTCAGTTTACATTACTAGCGAATGAATGACAGACTCAACAAAATCAAAGATATTGCATTTGCAATTTAAAATCAGGCTTATTACTTATAGTTGCAATCTTTAAGCAGAAAACTGAAAGTTTTTAAGGATATAATTCCCCATATAAATAAAAATATAAATAAAAAATTTTAAACAAATAATTAAAATAAAAATTAAAAATAAATAAATAATAAATAATTTCTTTAAATCAATTTAATTATTAAAAAAAAATAAAAAAAAAAATTTGTAAAAAAAATATATTTTAAAATATTAAAAATAAATTAATAAAATTATTTCCTAAATATTATATATAATAAAAATAAAAGTTTTTAAGGAACGTCTTCAACATAGAACTGTTAATGACCAATTACTCAACTTCATTTTCAGGGTTCGTAATAGCTCTTAGCACTCGAAAGCCGGCTGCTCAACTCAGCTCTAGAGCTGAAAAAGCCACAGCTTTAGCTTCTACGCAGGGAGCCACAAAAAAAAGAGAGTGTGTCTCAAGACTACACCCGGTACAAGGAAGCTCATTACGTTGATACAACCGATTTAAGTAATGGCAAAAGACAGTTAACGCAAAAAAATTAGGTCACATCCATTAGTCACTGTTAATAGTCACTGTTGAGTCACTGTCAAGTCACTATTAACTTAATAGTATTAAGAATACACAACTTGACCTCAATTCACTCTTCCACCCCCAACTTCCACACATACCCATCAGATCCCCTGCTGACCCACCCCCATATCCCCCAACTTTATCACAGCCTCCTCAGCTCCCCACCAAAAAAAAGACCTCCACCAGACCTCCACCAGATCTCCACCAGATTCCCACCAGACCCTCTCCCTATCTGATCCTCACCAGATCACTAACAGATCCCCCCATCCCCCACCTCATCCCCACTAGATCCTCCACCAGATCTCCACCTAGTCTTCACCAGATACTCACCAGATCCCACCATATTTTCACCAGATCTTCACCAGATTCCCACCTGATGTCTACCAGATCCCCACCTGATGCCCACCACATCTCCACCAGATCCCCACCAAATTTCCACCAGATACCCAGGTCTCTACCAAATAACCACCAGATCTCCACCTCATCTCCACCTGATCCCCATTTGATCAGCACCAAATCCCCGCCAGATCCACACCAAATCTTTAACTGATTCCCACCAGATACCCACCCTTCCCCACCACTTCCAGTCACACTATTCCTCTCCACACACAACCCCTCTTGCTACTACTGTAATGATAAAGCTGTGATTTACAATACAAAATTCAAAGACAAAGTCAATAGACATACCCCTTTCGAGATCACATGTCCATAAATTGGAGAGCGAGAGCAACGAAATATAAGTAGACTTTTAGACATGCAGCAACAACAGACAGGCTTGGTGGCGTGCGATGAAATGCCATTTCATTCATGTTCAGTGCGCGCGTGGTTGTGGGCTCGAATCCCAGTTGAGTACAACAATTTGTATATTTATTTGTTTTTTTCAGAAATCTTAAATAAACCAAGTTGGATAATAAGGTTGCCCTATGGCATATGGCCTGGCGGAGGAAAGGAAGAAGTGTTGTCTTTCCTCAAATATAAAAGTCGAACATGCCACAAATGATACAGCTTTTGGGAATAAAAAATTTTTTTTTTAAATTTCATTAAAATTCAATCTCTTAAAAAGGATTACCACGGGACATTTGTAATCTTTCTACGGATCAAAAAGGCGGATCAACTCAATCCTTTTCTGATCGGTTTCAAGCATATCCGGGATAACGTTGTTTCATTACCGCTTAGGAATGATTTGATCCCATATGGATTGATTTTTTTTGAGTGTAGGCACAGTTCGTATTCCATTTTCAGCTAATATAACTAGTGGAATTGAAATTTGGAGGAGAGGAAACGGGTTCTTTAACTACAAGCAGCAAATCAATAATTAGTTGGGAACAAAAACAGAAATTTGAACATTTTGGTTTACTTCTAACAAAGTCAATCAAAAAAGAGTTAGAACGGCGTTAAATGAAAAGCATAAAAAGTCGTGTTCAAACTGAAAAAAAAAGAGATAATATAAAAAACAGCTTTTTCGACCACAAACACTAACTATAATTAAAAAAGAAAGGAGAAAAAAAAATAAAAAACGACCTAAAAGAAAAAAAAGAAAAAAAAAAAAAAAAAAAAAGAAAAAAAAAAAAAAGAACATGGTAAGTTGATATTTAATTACTTTCATTGCTTATTTATGGAAGCGAAAAAAAAAATTTAAATAATAAATTGATTTTACATCAACAAGAAAAATTATAAAACTAACAATTTTCAGCAAAAAACGAAAAAAGTCGGACTATGAATATTTTTTTGTGTGTCGCAAATATTTAAAAAATTATTATTTAAGATTTTTTCATATCATTTTGAAACTATTATGTTTTTATTTAACCGTAAATAATATCAATTTGTCAAACGATATTAGAAAAGATTAAACGTATTTTTTTTATTTTCGACACTTTCACATTAAAAAAGGGATGTATAGAAAATGCGAAAAGGAAAGAGACAAATATTGCTGTAAATCGAAACTTCAAGCAACGTAAGAAATGTATAAGTACGCGTCGTCCGTCCGTCCGTCTGTATGAACGCGTCGATCTCAGAGATGGTAAAAGATAGAGGTTTGACATGTATGGGACAAATGCTTCTTTTATCTGCACGCAGATCAAGTTTGTTTCAAATTTCGGCCACGCCCCTTCCGCCCGCAATTTGGAAAAAACGTTATATATCTTACAGTTTCAAAGATAGACGATTTGTACCTTCTAGAGATAGTTAGTAATTAGCAAAATAAGCCGAAGAAATGAAAAAATCGGATGAACGATTCTCAAGTTATGAGCAAAAAAGTAAAAAAACCAACCCCCCGTATATAAAAAATGTTGCTTACTTTTCGTTGGTCACACTAAGGGAACGCAGGAACACTGTTAAACATGTTTTTTCATGAGGGACACGTGTATATCGGTCTGAGCAGACTCCTACTTGCGCTCTCGTTGAGTATCACATTGGTTAAGCTCTTTAAAAGTAATGCTTTGAAAATAGGTTTGGAGAAAATCGAATAAAAACCAAAGAAAAAGATCCATACAACTGTAGTACTTTGGGGACAGACTTTGGGGGTAGATTAACAAATTAGAAAGTCACGTATTCCATATATCCTTTACCATCCATATCACTTTTAAGGAATTTCCACATAGAACTCTGAAAATGGTTTTATATACGATCGGAAGGAAAACTACTAAATTGCTTGTAACAATCTTCTGCCAATTTTCCGGTCTTTCTAACATTTAAAAATAATTTAAATTTTAATAATAGTAAATTGAATCTTTGAAAATATCGTTGCTGTAACTATACAAAAATAATTTTGCTATTCTGTACTCAAACTATTGGTCTGTGTTGGAATTGGGGTGGAAATCTCTCTCACTAACATAGCAAGGCCAAATTCGGGACATACACACTTACAAAGGGTACTAGCAGCCTGCGCTGTTCAAACAATTATGGCAGCTCTGGCATGGACTAAGAGCTGTTGGTTTCAGTACAAGTGGGCAAAGATTGCTGATGATTTGGTAGAGATACCAATGAAACAGCTGTACGATCAACTAGCCTCCTTTGTGGTGTGTTGTGTTCCTGCTGTTTGAAGTTATGTGCAAGCATAACGAGACCTCGAACCAGCTTAATATTGATAATTTGAAAATAAGTTTGGAGCTAATCAGATGAAAAACTTAAAAATTTGCATTCGACAGTCTTCCGCCCATTTTTCGGCTTTGGGGTCACGTATTTCATTCTTTTGTATGTGGAGCCTTGAAGATGAGTTGGAGGTTATCGCTTGGATCTAAGTTTCTACCCAAACAACTTTGGTGTACCATTTTTTCACCCACGGGGTGAAATTTTTGGAAAGATTGGCCTACAGTCATTGTTGGATTTTCAAACAGATCTATTAGTGTCATACCACAATTTTCATCCCATTTTCCAAAATTGGAAAGTCACGATTTTTAAATTTTGTGTTACTTTGTGTAACTTTTAAAACCGCTTTCATACAACCTTGGCCACCCACTTACTCAGGGGGTTGAACTTTCCGTAAGATTGGTATCAACAATAACTATTGTTGAATTTTCAAACAGATCTTTGAAAATGAGTTTGAAGACTCAGCTGTAAGGAGTATTGTTAAACTGCTGATACTATATAAGTAGATGGAGGGATAAAAGTGGTGGGTAAAGTTTATTTTTCGAAACTGGTCAATATTTGCAACGAATTGAATTAAATTTCTTCAATTTCTGTCAGTGCATCATTTGATATGATATTTCCCCAAACCGCAAAGCAGCAGCAGCAGCAGCAAAGCCTCGCCAAAAAGTCAGCAACACGTTGCCTCTAATGATATGACTAACGTTGACAGCATCATTCACAGAGTGAACAGTTTGACTCGCAAATGAGTGTGTGGGTTCTGTTTGGGGAATAAATTGTTAATTATTATTTGAAAAGAGTTACAGCAGCGCAAGGCGACAATGATGATGATGCTGCTGCTGCTGCGCGAATGCCTAACCAGGATGAGAGGCCTTAGTTAGCGCCCGGCGTCGTGGCTTTTGTATGATACTCCAACCCCATCCCAGCCCATCATCATAATCATCATCATCGCATCACGCTGCATAGTTTTGTGGTTCGTTTGGTTAGGACAACTCTCTCCCCGGGCTTTCAGGCTCATGGTCTCTCTTGCATGCACATTTGAATCTGCATTTCTGTTTTTGGAGGAGGCATCTAAATTAACATTCGCGCTTGGAATTTGCTTCGCCTGTTTTGCGTGTGTGTATTAATGTGGCCTCAATTCTTATGCGTGTGCTCATTTCGAATGCGCATTACAACAACAAATGCAACAACGATGACACAAGAGGCTGTGTGTGTGTGTGTGTGTGTGGGTTTTTTCTTCATCTCCTGCCCCAACGAATTGCGTTCCACGTTTAAATTAGAGAAGAAAAATGTGTAACATGGCGTATGTGTAATATTTTTATTTCACTTGCCTTCTAATTAGCCAAGTCAGCTGTCAGTTTGTCAGCTTTTAACTAATTTCTTCCTCTCTGATTAATGCTCTGTGCATTTGGGGCATGGCCTGGCGTTGATGACAAAATATCAACAAGAAAATGTTACTTTAATTATGGCAAATATTAGCTAGGGAATAGTTGGTCGGAAAAACATTTATGGTGGTTAGTAAATGTGACACAAATGTGGCTCAGTCTTAAGTGAAATGTAGGACAAGGGATATTAACGTTTAAACCTTTAAATGATTTTACATAGAAACTTTCTTTTACTTCATTTTAAAATTGGAAAATTGCTGTCCTCCCTCAATATTCAGTTTTTTCTTTTGGGATAAAAGTTATGAAGACATCCAAATTATAGTTTAGTTTCCTGTATTTTGACTTTTGGACAAAACTTTCTATTTCAGACGATGTGAATTGTTACCTTCATTAACATAAAATTTGAGTTGTCGAGCCACCTTCCCTCTGGCTCTTGGCCACACTACTTGCACAGCAATTTGTCCACCAAAAAGGATGCAGTACACACTTTTCTTTGGGAAACTCTAAACAAGCCCAAACTATTTTAATGATAAATTTTCCAGCAAAATGCCCACCCAAAAAAAAAAGAAAATTTAAAACAAAGTGCAATTAAAAGTTTTCGAGGCAAAGCCCGCAAAAATTCTTAGATAAACCCGGGAAAAGTGCTGCCCATTTTCTATTTGAGTTAATTAATGGGCGAAATTACAAATTTAAATATTTATAAGAATTCGCAGTTTTTTGTGCAAACATTTTGGGTTTTCGGTCGCAATTGTTTGGGGCTTGAAACCGCAGAGTGCAACCGCTGGAAAGTAAGTGAACCGCAAAACGGTGCAACAGCGGGACATTCGCATAAATGACAGGACATGTGAATGCGTGTGTGTGTGTGTATGTACCCTTCCATTCCTCCGTTACATGCGTGTGTGTGTGAATGCTTTTGTACTTTGCACTGCAATTTAGCAAATCGATTTGTTTTGCGTTGCCAATGCCGCACCATTCGATTTTTATGGCTTTCAAAAAGCCAACAGACCCCAACAAATGACCCTGCCACGCTCCGCCCCCTCCCCCTTGCCACAATATGCAATGCAATAAAAAAGCGCATGCCGTTGGCCTACAGGAAGAGAGCTGGAGAAGGTGGAGGCAAAGTTCTGCCCATAAAAAATCGCTAAACGGCAATAATAAAGCTGGCGCTTGGCAATAAAAAACTCGTACAGATAGCCAGAGATACTTTTGGTTAGTTTGTCGGGTTAGCAGACAAGGGGATACGCTTTGAATGTCATAGAAGAAAAGATGAAATGCTCAACAGGTCTTATATTCTTGATTTTATTATTTTCTTTTTTTGTGAATGTCGTGTGACCAACGGAAGCGCTAAATACTATTCTTCACATTCTACCACTAGACCTCGTAGCTAAGCAAATGGCTACCACTACAGAATTAAGACTACGAGAATCCGATAACTGGTACAGTTGCAATTCGGGACACGCCACTTTTCTGAAGACCAAACGGGTATACCATTAATTACAGACTACTGTACCACGAACGACGTTCGATAAACTTTACGACGATTGGGACAACCTGATGGCGCTATTAACTCCCACTAAAAGTAGAGCTAACCCATTAACTATCTTCCTTGGCCGACCCTGATGGCTCTAAGTTCGACGAAAAAAGTTGGAGGGGGGCAAGTCTAATCATGTAAAAAAAATTAAATAAAATTTGGTGAATATTTCCACACAACTAAATTTTATATTTTCTTAATGTTCAATGGTAACAAAAGATTTTCATATAAATATTAAAACATAACTAATATTTAGTTATACCAACTTTGGCATCAATGACGCTTGCAGCCTGTCGGGTATTGGTCTTACCAAAGTTTGTGCAAATTCTATGGTCAATTCGGACCAAATGTTGTCAATTTCAGCAATGGCTCCTTCGCGCTTTCGACATTTATTAATGGTCCTCTTGTTTTTAACAAAAGCCCAAACGTTTTCAATGATAATCAGATCAATGCTTTGTGGGGCCATGGAAGCCGCCTGATTTAGGTCTTTTCAAAAATTTGCTTGGTACCCTACCCTTATGGCATGGAGCATTGTCCTGCTGTAGAATCAGTCATACGTTGAAAAAGTCGGTTTCCTGATAGAACGCATGGTCATTTAGTATATGGAGGTATCCGTTTTGGTTTAATGTCCCTATTATCGGTACCAAGTCTCCGAATCCATAAAAGGAAAGGCATCCCCAAAACATCACTGTGCCACCACCAAACCTATTGATTGGCTGGTCTGCCGTGCTTTGATTTGAAAATATTAGCATCTGTTGACAGGCGTATATTTTGGCGTATGATCAGTTATTTTTCTTAGTCAACCGCTAATGTCATTTTACTGAGCTTTAGTACCATAAAACGGCTTTGTGTGATTATACCATAGCTGTTAAATACGATTACGATTAGTAATCAATTACATTATTTTTAAAAAGAATTGTAATGATTATATAATCCACTGGTTTTAAAATATTTGATTACTAAGTGATTGCTTTCAGATATAATCAAAAATAATCGGGATTATTTAGGATTACCAAAAAATAATCAAAAATAATCAAAAAAAACGTAATTCGACTACTTTACAAGATTATTTTTGATTTTATTTAACAAAAAAAAAAAAAATTAAGGCCTATGACTGAAGGTAATGAGTCCTAGGTTCAAGTCCCAGTTTGGGACATGCATTTATTTTTTTTTTTTTTTTTTTTAAATCTAGAATTTTAAAACAATTGTTAGCTCCCGTGTACCAGTTTATGGTATTGAAATGATTATTGTAATGTTTCCAAGTGTGCACCACATAGAAGAAATCATCTCCGTCCCTACTCTAAAATATATGACGAGCTGATTCAGGCAGCTATAAATTATAAGATCTACTGACTGAGGTAGCTACTAACTAGGGTTGAATCTCGCCTCGGACGATCTAACAAAAAAGGTTTTTCTTTCGGTAGAAAATATCTTTTACATCGGTCCCTTTTACGAGCTACAGCGCCAGCTAGATTACAAAAAAAAAAAAAAAATGCATGTCCCAAACTGAGACTTGAACCTAGGACTCATTGCCTTTCAGTCATGCTAACCTCTGCGCCATTTCCGACAAGTTCAGTAGGCAGTGCTATATAAAATCATTGAGACCTACATCACAAATAATCAAAAATATTCAAAAATGATGTTAAAATGATCAGCCCCCTTGTGTTATTTTCTGAGAAAGTAATCAATTAATAATCAGTGAAGCTAAAAATAGTCGTAATGTAATCATTACTTTGCCTTTAAAAAAATAATCACATATGTAATGATTACGATTAAGTAATCATTATTGCT
>JAEIFU010001376.1:0-70995 GCA_018904235.1 Lordiphosa stackelbergi | reverse complement strand
GTTTCCTTTGCTAAAAAACAATCAGCAACTCAATTTTATTGCACAAAAACACTGGCTGTGGCTACGTATATTACCTCTGGTTTAATGTGCAAACTTTTAGCCAGTTCTGTTAAGGAAATATGTAGCCTAAAAAATAGGTAACTTTTCCTAAACATTCGTAATGGCAGCTGAGTGAGTTCGGTTCCCACTGCATGCGTAAATTGTTCTTGTATTTTTTGTAGTTTTTTTTTCTGTCTTTTTAACAAAGTATCTCTTTCCTAACAATGCACACAGATCCTTTGCCGATTGTACAAAGCATTACTGTAGTAACTGTGCAGTCTGCAGTGCTGCTCTGTGCAATTGGTTGGGGACTAAAGTAGATTGTTATGCAATAAACTGGCTGTTAAAAAAATTAACAAAAAAAATGTAAAATAGCAAACAAAATTTTTTTTTAATTTTGCGTTTTTTTATTTTTCGGTAGGTGCTCCTACATTTTAAGCCATATCTCGCTGCATAATTGTCAGATAGAGTCAATTGAGATATGAATCGAAATCTTATTAAGCTGTCAATAATCGAGTAGATATTCAAATCGGTTTAGTAGTTTGAATTCAACGACTAAGAATATTTTAAAAAAATCTATATTTTGCTCGAAAATGCAAGAAATTTCACTTTTAAACGCCTAGGAAAAATATAAAAATCCAAATAAATTATTTTAATTTTTTCTACTTAAGAATAGCTCTTCAACGAACAATCTGGCAGGCTACAAGGGTATATAAACTTCGGTCGAGCGGTAGTAAGCTTCCCGCTATTATTATACCCTTGCACAGGGTAGTATAATTTTACCCAGAAGCTTGCAACGCATAGAAATAATAATTTCCTACCGTATAAACTATATATATGCTTGATCAGAGCGATGAGCTGAGTCCATTGACCTTTTTGACCTCCGTCTGTCTGTCCGTCTGTCTGTTTCTACGCAACCTAGTTTTGAAGCTATCGAACTGAAACTTTACACAGAGTCTACTTTTTACTGCACGCTGCTAATATGTTGGATTTGGCCGGATCGGATGACTATATCTTATAGCTGCCATAGCAGCTATTTTATTTTAATGTTAACGTCTCCCCAAAGTCAGCAATTATTAATATTATATGCATTCACACAGGTTTGGAAATTTTGGTCAAAATCGGATGACTATATCTTATAGCTGTCATTGGAACCATCGCACAGTGGGCCAGCTTGTATGGAGACTGTGGCCAAAAATACTTTTAGTAGAAATTTCGACTTGAAACTTTGTTTACGGCTTTATAAAACCGTTAGTTGTGAGATTTGATAAAATGGGCGTGGCTAAACCCTCACACTCCCACCCCTACCATACAATTTTACCAAGTGTAGAAAAAAGTTATTTCAAAAGTTAATATTTGTGTTTCAATTTTTGTTTATTTTGTTTTGTTATGTTAGTTTTTGTATTAAAAGCCTCCACTTAACATAAAATAAAACAAAATTAAACAATTTTACTAATTAAAAAAATCTAAAAAAATCCAAAAATTTCATAAAATATACTCAGCTTTTAAAGTTAATCAATTACTGGTTTTAGTCGAATTGACTTTTGCTTGAACAGAGCTCACAAAAAATAACCAAACACTACAACAACAAAGCACTGCATATAGCAGCTGCACCGCACAAAGTAGTAGCAAAAAAAACACAAATGTAGTTAGTCTTTGGGACATAACAGAACTTTCCGGCACTTTGTGGCAGCTGAAGTTTTGTAATTTAGAATCTTCAAAGGTTGTCTAATATTACCTAATAAGTCAAATTAGGGGGCTCGGGGGATCACTACTATTACCTTAGCTGAAATTATATCACATGGACAATGGCACACTAAAAAATCCATGACTAAAAATGAATTTTTTTAAAACGAATAAGAAATTAAAAAATTTAAATTATTTAAAAATATGTTAATACCTCTATTTTTAATATTCAATTTCATTGGGGGGGTTTTCTCTTAATATCTGATTGATTAAAGTAGTTTTATTATTTTTTAAGTTTTAGTTGGATCTCAAGCTGCTCACTTTTCAGTAACCAATGAATTTCATGCTCTTTCTTTGGAAGCTATTCTTATAGAGTACCGTTAAAATGAAACCAAACCAACTACACAATAAAAAAAGCTTGGTCATTTATAAGTAAGAAATGACACTAACAAGGTTAAATTTCTGACATTGATTTTTTTTTATTTTTGGCCTATGGCAGAAACCACTGTCCCCGGTTGGAACACACAAAGCACGCCTCTCGTTTTGTTTCACTATCAAACATCTTCAGTTTGGTCTATAATTTAACCATTAATCGTCTTACAAACGAAGAACGCTTGCAAATTATTGAATTTTATTATCAAAATGCGTGCTCTGTTAAGAAAGTTCATCGCGCGCTTCTTCCATTTTATGGTCAGTTTAATCGATCCACTGAAGCGGCTATTCGGGCTATTGTGATTAAATTTCGCACCAAATTTACATTGTTGGACATTAAACAACCAACACGTAGAGTGCGAACTGAAGAAAATATCGCAGCTGTATCGGCCAGTGTTAATGATGACCAACAATATCGATATCTCTGTTACTCAACAACGTGGAACATTTTGCGGAAGGATTTTGGTGTGAAGCCTTTCAAAATACAGCTGGTGCAAGAATTGAAGCCGAACGACCTACCGCAACGTAGAATTTTTGGTGAATGGGCTCTTGGAAAGTTGGCCGAAGATCCACTTTTTTCCGGAAAATTGTGTTCAGCGACGAAGCTCATTTTTGGCTCAATGGGTACGTAAATAAGCAGAATTGTCGATTTTGGAGTGAATATCAGCCAGAAGCATTGCAAGAGCTACCAATGCATCCAAAAAATGAAAGTTTGGTGCGGTTTATGGGCTGGTGGCATCATTGGACCGTACTTCTTCAAAGATGATGCAAATCGTAACGTAACTGTGAATGGTGAGCGCTACCGTGAGATGATATCCAATTTTTTTGCCAAAAAAATGCAAGAGCTTGACTTGCATGACATGTGGTTTCAACAAGACGGTACCACATGCCACACAGCACGCGCAACAATGGACTTATTGAGAGGCGAGTTCGGTGAACATTTTATTTCACTTTCGGGACCGGTCAATTGGCCGCCTAGATCGTGCGATTTAACGCCTTTAGACATTTTTTGTGGGGCTATGTTAAAGCTCATGTCTATACAGACAAGCCCGCTTCAATTGACGCATTGGAAGACAACATTGAAGCATTTATTCGTGAGATCCGGCTGGACTAAGCGGATGGACCATTTGAGGCGCAGTCACGGTCAACATTTGCGTGAAGTAATCTAAACATTAAATTATATGGACCGTAATATCGATTCAAATAAAGATTTCATGCATATTTCTGAATTGTATGGGGGCTTGGTTCACTTTTTTGCTCAAAACTTGAGAACCGTTCATCCGATCTATATCGTTTTTTCGGCAAATCGATTCATTTTGCTTATTACTAACTATCTCTAGAAGGTACGAATCGTCAATCTTTAAAACTGTAATAGATATAACGTTTTTCCGAATTGCGGGGGCGGGAAACGTTTGAAACAAACTTGATCTGCGTGCAGATAAAAGAAGCATTTGTCCCATACATGTCTAACCTTTATCTCTTACCATCTCTGAGATCTAGGTGTTCATACAGACGGACGGACGGACAGACGGATAAGGCTAAATCGACTCGGCTGTTGATGCTGATCAAGAATATATATACTTTATATGGTCGGAAATAATTCCTTCTGCCTGTTGCATACATTTGCACGACTTTAGTATACCCTTTTTACTCTACGAGTAACGGGTATAAAAAGATCTTGATGAAGAACATTTTTGTTAATAAATTGTTAATAAACTGTTAATAACTTTGTAATAAATTGTTAAAATTAAGATTCTTGTCCTTGACCCTTTGGTCTGTTGCTTAGGACCAAATCGTTTAATAAATTTGACCCTAATTGGTAATTTTAAATGTTTTCATCTATAACCAATTGTTTCAGTGAGTACAAATGCACACAACAGATCAAATCTATGGAAAAACACATTTATTTTTAATTTTTCAAATAATTTTAGATACCATGTTCGGGGAAGGGGATGTATTTGTGGTCGAATCAGAAAATAAACAAAAACCGAATTTCTTCTTTAATTTGAATAATTTATGTGCAAAAACTTAACTTCCTATCTTTTAATTTGAAGTTGATGCCCCAAAAAAAACAAAAAAAAACACATAGGGCAGCGGCGTAAAATGGGTTAAGGTTTGCCACTTCACCATGAATAGACTAACAAACGAACAGCCCTTGCTAAATATTGAATATTATTATTTGTGGGCCGACTGCAATAATGAAAATTGCAACGTCACAGTCAATGCGACAAAGTGTCCGTAAAATATAAAAAAGTTTTTTCGTAAAAAGGAAAAATTGAAATTGGCTGGACATGTGGCACGCGAAAACAAAATAATTTATAATTTTCAAAAGAAAATCGCAACGTTACTGTCATGTTGCAGTCTTGTTTTTAAATGATTAAGATAAGTTTCGATGACGAAATTATAAATAAATACTGAACAGCCCATAAGTGAAACTTGTATCAAAGAAGTTTTGTTGTTCATTTAAAGAACGAGCATTTTAAAGCATTCGAGAATAAATTTGTATACATTTGGACCATTACTTTGTGAGTTGACTTCTGTGACGCTCTGTCCAGTTCTTATTACTAAATATGAAACAAAAATATTTGTGTTTTGATTAAACTTTGTATTTTAATGGGGAAAAAACACTGTTGAAGCCAAGAAGTTGCTTATGGAGGCTCGTCTCCTAAAAAATCAACAAACAATGAACGACAGCCAACCAGAACAAACCAGTCGAAGGTTTTCATACTACCATTACCCTCTCAGAATTTTTGGGTCACGATGCGATCAACTATTTTGTGTTCAAATATGCGACAGTGCGTTCGTCGATTACATCGAAAGAGGGAAAACAGTTTTAAATCGAGCTAGTGGAAAACATGTTATTTTTCCCGAATTAGAAAATCTGTCTTAAAATTTTTAATTTTTTCGAAGACCAAACAATTTGAATTCTACATACATCGATTGGCTCAAAAAAACATAATCTAAGACCACGTCCCGTCCCCGCGGTTTAAAAATAAGTTTGAAACTCCCATTTATAGACCTTGGAGTGAATTCTAAAATATTAATTGTAAAAAATCAGATTTTATAAATAAGTCAAAAAGTTATTGGACACTCTGTATGGTACTCTGTAGCTGCGAAAGTATTTGATCAATATAAATTTTGTTGTTGCCGTAGCAGCAGAAAGCAGCGCTGATGGTGCAAGCTCTCTTTAACATATATCTTGACTAAAGTTGATCCGATCTTTTTCAATTTTTTCTCAGATCGATAAACAGAGATGTAATAATTGGACTTTCTAAAATTGAACAATTATATTTTCATTTATATCGCCCCAAGATTTTATATATTCTGTGGATTTAAGCCTCGTTCCTTCAGATCAAATGGCGGACACTCTTGCAAAAGTTCGCACTAAGCCAAGAAGCAACACTTAACATACCTATCTCTCTACAGGCGCTATACAGCAAGATGGAAGAGATAGCGGAGAAATAAGCAGAGGAAAAGTGAAGGAACATGACCGGCTGCAGAATCTTTAAAATGATGTGCAAGAAAACAGACACAAAAGTAACGCACTATACGCTACAGCTCCAAAGAAGAGACTGCAGACTGCTTATTGGCATACTAACTGGTCACTGGCTAGCAGCCGCTCACGCGATAACGCTAGGCATCACGACAGCAGACACCTGCTGGAAATGTAAGGAACCTGGAGTAGCAGAAATTCTAGAACACCTTATCTGCAGCTGCCCAGCAATCGCCACGATAAGACTAAAATACCTGCACTCCCCAAGTTTCACCTCTCTGGAAGAGGCGGCCAAGAGTTCCCCCAAACAACTATTGGCATTTGCCAAAACGTCAAAGATCCTAAAGGAAATGGTACCCCAAAAAGCACCCGGCCTCGCTAATAACCGTAAGGTCTATGTGTGGCCCCTATGGGCCCAGCCGGAAATATCTACCTAACTAAGCCTTATCACAGTTCTTCATTTTTCGACCTTGGACGTGGATTTTCTCAAATTTTAAAACAAACTTTTAGATATATTTGGTCCATAGAACTTAAACTAAAGTATTACAGGCTTTATTAAAATGTTTCTAAATATCCATGGTTGCAGACTTTACACTACTTAAAACTAAAATACACACACCATACACAAATATATTGAAAAACGAGAGCTAGTACAGTTAAAATATGGGGAAATGTTTTTGCTTCGTGTTTTACCAAATTTCAAAATTCTGTCCCGCAGGCAGACTTGAATGGGCAATTGGAACATTCCAAATCTTTAAAATCTCTGGACCGGATAGCATTTATCCAGCATTCCTGCAGGAAGGAAAGGACTACTCCTACCCACCTTTAGGAAGGTCATCACCAGCAGTCGGCAACTGGGTATATCCACGTGCCTGGCGCAGAGCAAGGGTAGTCTTCATCCCCAAGGCGGGAAGAAGGATATAACTAACCCCCAAGTCATTTAGACCCATTAGCTTGACCTCGTTTTTACTGAAAACGATCGAAAAGCTAGTGGACAACAGCATAAGAAGCACGCTGCTGAAGGAGGCACCCCTCCAACCAACACAGCACGCGTACAGAACCAGCCGTTCAACCGACACGGCATGGTATTAACTCGGGAAGATGCTCGAGAAAACAATAGAAGACAAGGAAGTGGCAACATGCGCCTTCCTAGACATTGAGGGAGCATTCGACAACACATCCCATAGTGCTGTCAAGAATGCTCTAATCAGAAGAGGAGTAAACCCCACAGTAGGTAGATGGGTAGATTCACTTCTACGATGCAGGAAGCCCTGCAGTGGCAGATGAAGAAACCATCACAGTAACCAAACAGAGGATGCCCGGAGTTCTCTCCATGTTGTGAAGCCTGCTAGTTGATGAGCTCCTAGATAAACTTGCCTCCCTGGGCATAACATGCCAAGGATACGCTGATGACATTGTTCATCCTTGCGAGAGGAAAGTATGAAGAAACCTTATGTGACATAGTCCAGAGGGGACTGAAAGTGACGTCTGACTTGGGGAAAGGAGGTTGGGCTCAACCTAAACCCTGCAAAAACCATCATAGTACCGTTCACTAGAAAATACAAGCTAAGCAAATGAGGCCAATACGCCTATCCGGCTGCCTATTACACCAGAAAAAGAAGTCAAATACCTCGGCGTTGTCTTTGACAACCGGCTGAGATTTGACAAGCACTTAGAGTATACACTCAGCAAGTGCACTAGAGCACTATTCACATGCAGGAGCATAGCCGGAAAATCGTGGGGCATGGCACCACACATACTCCGATGGCTATACCTCATGGTTGTGAGACCGATGCTCACTTATGGAGCTGTTGTGTGGGGAGATAGAGCAAACCTCCTCACAGTTAGGACGCAGTTGCAAAAAACTGCAAAGGCTGGCAAGAATATGCATGACTGGAGCTATGCGTACCTGTCCGACAGCGGCAATCGAGGTTTTGATGGAGCTAACACCGCTCCACCATACCATCTGCCTGAAGAAAAGCAACAAATCACATAGTAAGCCTCAGAGACTCTGAAAAGCTGGAAAGGGAAATCCCTTTAATCCTCCAACCCAGAGACGAAATGGTGGCCGAGTATCACTTTGACAGGAACTTTACTGTACACCAAAGTAATAAGAGAGAATGGATCTCACTAGAAGAAACATATAAAATGCAACCACACACAATTATGTGGTATACAGACGGGTCCCTGACGCCCCAAGGAACCGGACTTGGGGTAGCGGGACCAGGAACGAAAATATCTGAACCAATGGGAGAACTCACAAGCATATTTCAAGCTGAAGTATGTGCCATCTCCCGTTGCGCAGACCGTAATATGGAAAAGAACTACCATAATAGAGAAATAGCTATCCTCTCCGATAGCCAAGCAGCGCTTAAAGCGCTCAGCAGTAATAAGTTCACCTCTAAGCTAGTCTTAGAGACAAAGAACAAACTAGACCAACTAGGCAGCAGGAACAACCTGACCCTACGATGGATACCGGGACACAACAACATCCCTGGAAACGAATTGGCCGATGAACTGGCACGCAAGGGTGCAGCCACCGCAATGGTAGGGCCAGAGCCCTATTGCGGTATAGGCCAACACACAATAAAAGGACTCCTAAGAATGGAAGAGAATACGCTTAGAACAGCCTCCTGGGTAAACACCAGAGGAATGAGACAAGCTAAAGCATTAATAGTGAACCACAACCTCAAAAGGTTCCAAAAGTTAATCCAACAAGGAAAGAATGCCCTCAGGATTCTGACAGGGCTCTACACGGGTCACTGCAGACTGCGGAGCCACATGTACAAGTTGGGAATAACAAACACCCAACTTTGCAGATACTGTGAAGAGAAGGAGGAGTCCTCTGAACATATACTAGCACACTGCGATGCCCTAGCGAGGCGCAGACTCAGCAAATTTGGGAAACACATTCTACACCCAAGCAATATCGGTAACTTAGAACCCGCAAAAATCCTGGCTTTTGTACAGGAAATAGGGCTGCTAGGAGAGCTGTAAACTCAGTAGGGGGGCACAATAGACCAATATTGGTCGCGGTGCACCACTTCCCCAACAACAAATAATAAAGTATGCAGAATGAAAGCTTATTGAATTCTGCTTAAAATCTGATATTCTTATCTCTGATTGCACCTCGCGTTTTCAAGTAGCGGTAAAAAAAGCAAAAAAAAAGTGCGATTTTTGTCATGTCTGCAATTGTATGAAAATTATACGACATGTTTCAAATATTGCGGCTGCAGAGAAAGATTTGGTTTCAATTAATTTTTTATACATCTGCTAACAATTTAATGAATTTGTAATAAAATGCCGCGTGGGCAAGGAAAAGGGAAGGATAAGAGCGTACAACGAATTGGGCTTTAATGTAAGCGAAATATCGCGGAAAATCGGTCGAACACGTGGTATGAAGCATAGCTCTGAAAGAAACCCCAAGTTGTCTGACCGAAAAAGTAGCATAATACTTAAAGGTAGCAATTCGTTTGCTTCGTGCTCTACACTTGCCGGATGTTGCAGTACGCCTGGGTCACGGATGACTGTTTGGCGTACGTTGAAATCATCGGAGTGCATTGTTATAGGAGTCTTAAAAAGGCTCCGTTCTTAAAGCTGCGCAACAAAACAGCACGACTTCAATTTGTGGAAAAAAAACTTGGAGAGAAACTGGGCCTCGGTATAAAATTTTAACTTTTTTTTGTTTAAACAGCTTTGTTCAATATTTAGATAATTTTTTGATGAAAAAAATTTAGTGCTGACGGCCCAGATGGGTTTCGGTACTATTGGATAGTTTTGCGTAAGGATCCACTTATGCTTTCCAAACGCAATTTCGGAGGCGGATCCGCAATGGTTTGGGAAGCCTTTCATGCGTTTGGAACGCTTGTTCTGTGCTTCACAAGCTGCAGGATGAACAGTGGAGAATACAAAAAAGTAATGGAGGATCGTCTTCGCCATTTTTTGAAAAAAAATATGGAAAGAGATATTATTTTTCCGCAAGATAATGCATCTATTCACAAGAGCAGAGAGACCCAGCGCTTAACAAGTGATCACCATATAAATGTTTTGGATTGGCCAGCATGATCCCCGGACCTAAACCCAATTGAGAACATTGTGGGTATCTTAGCCAGGCGTGTTTACGTCAATAACAACAAATTTGAGAATGTCCAATATGCCTTAAAAGCGAAATTTTGCTCAATCGTCTTTTTTAGACTAAAATTTACTTACAAAGAGACTTTTCTAGGTAGCAAAGGCTGAAGGAGGCTCTATTAATTATTAAATATTGTTTATATACACCATTATAGGAGTAAAATATTAACTAAATCCAATGTGTCGTATAATTTTGATACACTTGCTGACATGACAAAAATCGCACTTTTTTGCTTTTTTTTACCACTACTTGAAAACGCGAGATGCAATCAGAGATAAGAATATTAGATTTTAAGCAGAATTCATTAAGCTTCCATTCTGCATACTTGATTTCGTTGTATTTTGCTTTCCCATTCTCTACGAGGGTCGAAACAAAAATTTTCAGGGTGTCGTATACTTTTGGGAAGGAGTGTAGTAGCAAATAGTTCAAACCAATAAACTTTTTCTACAGAATAGACGAGCGGATCCAAGCGCTTCTTGGATTCTTGGGATGGAAAAACAGTAATTTAAATCTAAGTTAATATAATCTAATAAAAAATAGTTACTGGCAGATTAATCTGTAATGTTCAGTGGCCAAATTGTATGAACAGCGTTATGAATTGCTGAGCTACCCAACGCTATTCGCCGCAACTGGTAATCTCAACATAGAAAAATCGCTCGAACAAATAAGTTCGAGTAAGTAAGGCCCGGGAAGCGATATCATGGAATTTTTAATTCTTATTTGAATAGTTCAAGGGATCTACTGACATAGTGTAAGAGACCAGAAACTTCTTTACCCCTTTTGTAGATATCCACACTTATTGATAAATCGACCATTAATCACTTGTAAGATCTAGTCAACGTCTAAACACTATATATTTATAAAGCATAAATGAGCTAGCTTTGGGTATTGGCTACCTTCTTATCACTTTAAATAAATTACGGGTGAATTAAAGGAAGATCGTTAAGCCCTTGTTCAATAGAACAAAGCACGTGTGATGATTAAAAAGTTATAAATGAAACGAAAACTGGTTAGTCACTTGAATAAATTCAGCATGTTTCCCTTGTTTATTTGTATCTCTCTACCAATCCATTGGAACTTTATTCTCGGAGAGTTTTAACGTACATTTAATGTGAAATAAAAAACTAACTGCAGCAAGTATGCTTTTAATTTATTCATCTTAAAATGCATAGGATCTTAATGCGACACGAACTTAGGCATCAGTCAGAATCCTTCCTATCGCTTCCAAAAGCCGACTGTTTTCTTCGGATTTTATTTTCAAACCCCATTTACAGTCATTCGACCATCTGGATAATAAGAAGACTCCCCGAATTCTTTAATCTTCTCTTAAATTTCACTGCTCTTACCAAATCCGATCAATCGAACTCGGAAACGGGAACAGGGCTGAATAATTTATTAAATCAGAAGAGGCAAGTGCCTGAAGAAGATGGAAATTAGCCAGAAAATTGCTTTCAATAAATGCAATTTGATCCGAAGAGAATTTACAAACAAAATATGAAGATGTCATGGGCATTTGGCACTGATAAAGCCACTATCCCAGCCGAATGATGGATCATTCTTCTTAATTACCACGACAATCAAAGAAAAATATTTCATTAAAGCCAGTTATCCACTGTTAAAATGAAGACCAAAAATTCAAAATAAAAATCGTCTCTTAAACCTGCGCGGAAAGAGGCAAGCCTATTGCTTGCATTCAAAATAGTTTTTTGGGACAAAAAAGTGTAACTGCGAAGGGCCAGTTGTCTTCAACTATAATTAAGCATTTAGTCGGATCAGTTATGGTTATGGTTTGTGGAGCAGTTTCTTATTATGTTACGTGTGAATTGCATTTTTCACATCCAAAATTAATGCAACGAACTGTAATCAGGTCCAAGCTTTTTTGGAAAATATTTAGACCAATTTTTTTATTATTTCATACCGCAAGAGCAGTCAAAAAATGGATTCGGCATTTTAATGTAGATTTAAAGCAGTTGCCGCTTTTTTTCCTGACATTAATCCCAGGAAAACGTATGGAGTGTACTTTCAAGTATACGAGTCCTTTCGAAAATAGGAGAACAGACTCATTGATTGCTGCAATTCAGAAAATTTAACTAACATTTTGCTACAAATGTTGAAAAACCTGTACAACTCATTACAAAACCGAATTTATGAAGCTACTTTGAATGAGAGGGTATTCACATTATATGTACTAAACCAGATAAAAATGTGAGTACTATTATTCAAAAACTTGTAAAACATTCAACAAATGCCGTTTTGTAATATATAAGGTTGTCAAAAAAGTCTTGCGGTATTTCCGCAAGCTTGTCTTTGCAAGCGCGTAGTTCTAGTTGTATTCGTCGCATCGGTTCACGCTAGAGCTTTTTGGAAAGTTTTTTTTTAGTCGTTCGTGAGTTATAGCGTCGCAAACATGGAGCAAAATTAAGAGAAAATACGGCATATTTTACAGTACTACTACGATAAAGGCAAAAATGCATCTCATGCTGCCAATAAAATTTGTGCAGTTTATGGACCCGATACAGTTTCCATTTCCACCGCACAACGATGGTTTCAACGTTTTCGTTCTGGTGCAGAGGTGATCGAAGATGCGCCACGGTCCGGAAGGCCTGTCGTCGAAAATTGCGATAAAATCGCTGAATTGATCGAAAGAGACCGGCATAGTAGCAGCCGTAGCATCGGCCAAGAGCTGGGCATGAGTCATCAAGCTTGGATTCAAAAAGAAGCTCGATGTATGACGCAAAAAAACATTTTTGCCCGTATGGATGCATGCGAATCGCTTCTGAATCGCAACAAAATCGACCCGTTTTTGAAGCGGATGGTGACTGGCGATGAAAAGTGGGTCACTTACGACAACGTGAAGCGCAAACGGTCGTGGTCGAAAAGCGGTGAAGCTGCCCAGACGGTGGCCAAGCCTGGATTGACGGCCAGGAAGGTTCTTCTGTTTGTTTGGTGGGATTGGCAGGGAATCATCCACTATGAGCTGCTCCCCTATGGCCAAACGCTCAATTCGGACCTGTACTGCCAACAACTGGACCGCTTGAATGCAGCACAAATGCAGAAGAGGCCATCTTTGATCAACAGAGGCCAAATTGTCTTCCATCAGGACAACGCCAGGCCACACACATCTTTGGTGACGCGCCAGAAGCTCCGGGAGCTCGGATGGGAGGTTCTTTTGCATCCACCGTATAGTCCGGATCTCGCACCAAGTGATTACCACCTATTTCTGTCCATGGCGAACGAGCTTGGTAGTCGGAAGTTGGCCTCAAGAGAGTCCTGTGAAAATTGGCCGAGTTTTTTGCCAATAGTGAAGCGAGCTTCTATAAGAGGGGCATTATGAAGTTGGCATCTCGTTGGGAACTCGTCATCGAACAAAACGGCGCATATTTGACTTAAATCGCATTATAATAACCAATTTTATGAACAATTGAAAATTCAATAAAAATACCGCAAGACTTTTTAAAGCTGAATATATTCAAGTGACCTACCTACAAATATGGACAAGAAATTGATCCTAAAACGAAAATATTTTTGTTTTAATACTGTGAGTAATAGAAATGTTTTTTTTTCGTACTAATAGTCACTTAACCTTTTCAGGACATATTTTTTTTTTTGCATTTGCAGACATATTGCCTTTTCTAAATGATACAGATTAACATATTTAAGTGACTGCGCAATGAATCAAGAAAAGAAAACAATTTTAAAGATTCACTTACCTGACACGCTATTCCGCCTTGAAATTCATAAAAATCACGCGAGAAGTACGCGTCAGTGACAAAATTATTAATTTTGTCATTTACTACCCCCGCAACATCCATTGCCTCTTTTTTCAAAACATAAAATAGGTATTGAATGTCATACACCATGATTGTACGATTCGCCTCCATCGAACTGCCAGATTCAATGTCCAAGTTAGACTCAAGATAGCGGAAGCATGCTTTTACCACTGGGATCTGCTCGGGGGTAGTAAACACCACGAGAGGCTGCTCCTTTTCATTTCTATTATTGTTCAAATACTCTACTATGTGGGTATATAACTTGCCCATATTCGACTCGCCCAGAGCATTGGGCGGCGCAGGCAATTGGTGTGTAGTGGTACAATGATGATGTGTATCGCTGCCCTGCCCAAAGATTAGTTGACCTGTAATCAAATAAAAAGTTTTTGTTTTGAATAAAAAAAGCGGCAGCTGCGCTGAGAACTAACCTGGGTTAATCATCGTGCTATAGATGGAGTGAACGCCGTCCATTAATGAGAAACGACATCCCGCAAATTCGGCTGGGATATACACATCCGAATTGAGTGCTTTCGTGAAGAAATTAAACGCCGTAAATATGAACTTGGTATTCTCCAAGTCTGCGAATGAATTAACAATTTTAGTACAATTCCTTGAAAAAGTTTTCAAACATTTTACCATGCGCTCTTTTTCCTTCCATAACCATACGTTCTATATGTCTCTTCATCCGAGACACAGACTCGGCAGCCTCGCGCTTCTCACGCTCTACCAAACTCAATGCCTCGCCTTGGCAATTCAACCGCTCTCTTTGGGCGCGGGACTCAACATCGGCAATCTTGGCGGCTGAAATATACGGGCCACGCTCTTGCTCCGTCATGTTCTGCAAGATGGAAATTAAGTGAGAAAGTCCACATGTTGAAATCGGCTTATACTCCTTACCTTCCATATGTCTCCACCGCGGCTTATCGCCTGCTGCAGGGTCATTTGGCGGCCGTCGGGCCTAGAATTGCGCCACTCATTGACAAACATCATGAAGGCACTACTCTTTTTTGGCGGCATTTTCGAAGTTATCAAATCCAAGGGGCGTGGAAAACTGCGAAAGAAAATATGGCAGACGTCAAAAAAACAGGTAAGAAGAACATGCGTGTGCGCAAGCGAGATGGAAACTTAACGAATGCCAGAGCAGCAGAGCTGAGAAGATAGTGATGCCAGTTTAGCCGTTTTATTCTTCTAGCAATTAGTGGGAAAATATGAGAAACCAAAACTTTGGCTTAGCATAAATTGAAACAAAAGTACATAAATTGAATTGAGGTCAAAAATAGACGGAGAAATCCGAAAATTAAATATTGTGGGTCTTGTAATAGATTTGGGGAAAAAAATTAATATTTTTCTCATCTTTCAATTTTTATAGTTGCTTAAAAAATAATCAACCGTCACACACCTTGTGATATTGATTTTTTTTAAATTATTTCCGTGATTAGAATAAATTTTGTGACGATCTCTGCAGATTTTGTTATAAGCTTCTAGAAAAAGTTCGGTTACTAGATAATAAGGAAATCTACTTGGGTTTCAATTCTACATTAGATTTCAATTCGCTTTATTTTCGTTAGATCAACGTAAACGAACATTTGATTGTCACTTCACACACAAAAAAAGTTTTAAAATGCAACTTTTAGCTCTTTTCAATTTTGTGCAACATCTAGCTTTTTTTCTTTAAAAGTTTCAGCACTGACAAGCAAAAAAAAAAACACACACACTGACACACACACACACACACACATAGCTTATGTATGCAAGAATATTCACAAGCATAACACTTTTAATCCGTTTTGTTTATAATAAATCAATTAATTCATATGCATAAATACATATTACTTCTATCACTTTATCTAAATACATACCACTTAAAAGGTTTTATATACACAATAGAATTTCCTCCAAAACTTCAAGACTCAAAACGAAAGCGACACACGCAGCACAAATATCAAGACAGAAGCGCGAGATGAAGAAGATGACCCAACAAAAAACTGTTAAACCTTTAGTTTATAATAAAAAAAATTAATAGGCATATTTACTCACTTCACTTGATCTAAATACATACCACTTATCGCTCTTAATACATATATGGAATACAATTTACTCCAATATTTCAAAGCGCACACAAAAGCGACGCACGCAGCACCAATGTCACGACAGAAATGAGAGGTGAACGGGATGAGCCAGACAAAAGGGAACTGACGATAACCGAAATCGACAGCGACTTTCGCACGTTCTCCTACACTGGTCAAATTGAAAGGATTTAAACGTTGTTTAATATAAAAAACTTTTATCACTTGATCTTAATACATACCACTTATCACTCTTAATATATAGAATACAACTTCCTCTAATATCTAAAACGCACGCAGCACCAATGTCAAGACAGAGGAGATGACCCAGCCAAAAATTGTTAAGCCTTTAGTTTGTAATAAAAAATTAATATGCATATTTACTTACATCAGTTGATCTAATTACATACAATACAATACAATAGAATACAATTTCCTCCAATATTTCAATGCGCAAAAGAGAGCAACGCACGCAGCACCAATGTCACGACAGAAGTGACAGACGAACGGGCTGAGCCAAACAAACGCGAATTGACGTTAACCGTAATAAAACACGAATTTCGCACGTTTTACAGCACTGAGCAAAGTCGAAGGATTTACAACGTTTTTTATAAAACTTTTAATTAGACAAGAATATATGATTTTTCACAGAGCTCACAGATATTGAATGTTTGCTATACGAACACACGGAAAGCAATGCCCCTTTGTAGTTGAGCAATGATTAAGGAAAACTATTTTTCTACCAAAAGCCTACTGTGATCTATAAAATGGCTTGCTGGGCCAGACTGTCAGTTTTTTTTTTGTCATTTAAAATTATTTTTCTTGGAATTTATCACAAACAATATTATTAAAATTTGAAATTTCGTTTTTTATAAATTATTAATTTTATTATTATTTTTGTTTTTATAAACTATATATTCATTATGTGCCATTATAATAATTGGACTAGTTTAGAGCCAAAAAAAAAAACAAATTTGTACTGGATGTCTATTTGTAAGTGTAGTTTGTATTGGTAGGTTTTTTTCATTTTATTTCGGTAGGTGCACTTACATTTTAAGTCATGTCCTAATTCATTATATGGAGTCAAGCACGATATGAAATGTACGGTTATTGTCAATAATCGCACACAACACTGTTTTTATATCAAATAATCAATTATTATTTCCAAACTCCTAGGGAAAATATTTTAAAATTTAACAAATCTAGTTTTATATTTTCTACTTAAGAACCGCTCTTCTACGCAGTTCTACGAAGAAAATAAATATCGATGAGCAAAATCAATAAACAAATACAGGAGCTGTGAGTAATTAAGTGTTATTTTTGAGATTTTTAAAAAGTAAATTTTAATTTGTTTCGACTTTTGTTCCGTTCTGGAACATTTTTTCTGATCTGGCTATTCGCTCACTTCTAATTTGGGCCAAAAGAAAATTCTCAAGTTTTCTCTTAGTTCCTCCACTCAAATTGTACCACCCAAAATTTTTATATGATTTTAAATCCAATGGCGATTAAAAAAAATTTCTTAAATTTTAGAGCAGCAAAAAATTTACTTTTTTTTAAATATATTTTTGCTCATTGTATTCAAACTATTAAACCAATTTGAGAACAATGTTCTACTCGACTATTGACAATTTAACAACCTTTCGATTTATATATTGTTTGCCTTTATCTGACTGATTAATAATTAAGATTTGGCTTAAAATATAAGTAAACCAAATAAATTAAATTCATATTTAAAAAATAAGAATGCAATGAAGAAAATTTTTTCAATCGATTTTTGAGATCACCAATCCAAAATACACTAAAAATAGTTCCAGGAGAAATGGGTTACCGATCAAGGACCCAATATCATAGAACTGGTTCGATATTTTGGGTCGTTCGAATAGAACCTTCTAATTGGCTATCATGATCCCGCATCACTCGAGTTCAGCAGAAGGATCAGTGCAAATTTATACCTGATCAGGGAGCAAGTTGTTCTGTTGAACAAGACCAATATTTACTGTTGATTTTTCAGAAGCATACAGAAGCATCGTAAGAGATAGAGGTTTGACATGTATGGGACAAATGCTTTTTTTATCTGCAAGCAGATCAAGTTTGTTTCAAATTTTGGCCACGCCCCCTCCCGCCCCCGCAATTTGGAAAAAACGTATATCTCCTACAGTTTTGAAGATAGATTCGTACCTTCTACAGATAGTTAGTAATTAGCAAAATGAATCGATTTGCCGAAGAGATGATACAGATGAGCAAAAAAGTTAACCAAGCCCCCGCTACCACCCCTCTCACCCTAAAAAAATGTTGCATACTTTTCGGATGGTCACACTAAGGAACGCAGGAACACTGTTAAAAATGTTTTTTCATGAGAAACGGGTATATCGAAGTCGGTTAGAGCCGACTTTAACTTACGCCCTCGTTTTAGCTAAAATCGCGTCTTTCACTTCGAAGTGCTGTAAAAAATAGAAAAAATAAACATTACCTCGAGAAATACATCACCTTTAAAATGCATATCAAGTTTTTTGAGATCGGTTCAGTAGATTTTGAGTTCTGATGTACACCGCAAAACCATTTTTTCCAAGGCACCTCCGGAGATTCACCGTATTGTACAATAATATGTAATAAAGTTTAATAAAATTATATTATTGATGTCGCCGCAAAAAAATCATAAAAATATGCATTTTTCTCGCCTTTAAAAGCCCTACCCCTTTTAAGCTTTGGATCTCCTTAACCCGAACCAGCACCGCTATCTGTTTGTAAAACTGTTCGGTTTAAATACGACTTTATTCACATTATTAAGAACTTATACAATCTTCTGTTTACTACCTAGCTAATAGACCTTGTTAAATTAAGATCTATATTCCGTGAATAACGGGATCGAGATTTAAAATAAAGCAAGAGGCACGTTCGGAAATTGAAAAACTATAACAGAAAGAAATTATCGTCATAATAATTCCTTAGTAAGCTTTATTCCTTGACTGCGGTAAGTTTTCTATATTTCTTTATTATAATAAGCTTTTATTTTTGATTTTTTGATTCAATAAATGGCTTCGGTTTCCGCACATTTCCTTAATTAAAATAAAAACACAGTGAAACATTTTTCAACGAAAAAATGTTGATACCAACGAGACCCGCAAAATTTGAAGGGTAGTTGTGGTAGTAAAAAATACACTGGCTAGTATCGGTCTAAGATTTCCTTGTAATGGACTCGTAAAGCATTCAGATTTAAAAAAAAATGCTTTGTTGTTCAAGTCTATATCTCAAAAACGATTTGAAATTTTACTTTACTGTCTTCAGAAATTTTGTAGCTCTTTAGCATACAAATACTTTTTTGGACCAGCTCGAAAAATACCATATTCATGCTCAAAATCACGAAACTGTAAAAAATGTTAACCTTTTCCATTGGATTTTTTAGCTTTTATCTAGAAAACCACCACCAATGTAATAAAGTATTTATTCCGGAAAGGTATTTTGTAATTTTCTATGAACTTTGCCATTGGGTTATAATGAGATGAAAGCATTATTGCTCGTCTATTTTTGCAGTTCCCAATTGATTAAAGCAATGATTATAAGGAGAGGCAGTTTACAATCGTGCATTCTTTTTTAGCGAAAAGCTTACTGAAGATAGAATCCGTAAAATCTTGTAAATGTTTTCCCAAACGTGCATGTAGCCTAAAAAACATAAGAAATTTAACAATATTTTGTATTATTCTGATAAACCAGATTTGTTTGATCGTTCGTGCACGCCAAATGCAGTATCGGAAGTGAGAAGCTCAAAAGCGTGCTTTATGGTGATGATCTAGTTGATTGAAACTCTATAAAAAATTTTTATTAAAGTGATTATTTGAAGTGTAAAAACCATGTTAAAATCTTTTCAAGCTATCGGCGCTTCGATGTCCCTGAGTTTGCATTTTCTTTATAACACGCTGAAAGCGAAGTGAACGTTTTCACCAAGTAAGCGTGCCAATTGAAAAAAGGTTTAAAGGAAAAAGAATAGATTCTATGCTTGGCGAGGTATGTTAGTGGAGTCCGAAAATTTCGTTGTGTGACAATTAAGACGACAACAATAACCATGATGAGTTGTGAGTTGACGTTTCCCTAGATTTCCTATCGAGATCAGAAGTCAAGAATAACACAGACAGGGACCTATATCGAAAGGGACAGAGAGTCTCAATGGAAGAAAATAAATATAATAAAGATATAAAATATAAAAACCTTACTAATTGTAGAATGTGATAATTTATTAAACCCTTTATATTTGTATTATTATAAAGCTAATCTCTATAAAAAGCAATGGAAAAAGTTGAATTTTTTACATTTTCGTGATTTTGAGCATGAAGTTGTTATTTTTTTAAGCTGGTCTTAAAAAGTGATTTATAGGCCTGGTTAAGAGCTACATAAATGTTGAAGACAGTAAAGTAAAATTTCAAATATTCTTTGAGATATGCGGGGGTGCCACAGAAACCTTTTCCAACCAAATTCTAATTCATAGGTGCCACAGAAAATTATTTTGGTTGCTTTAAAACCTCCCGTGTTTTGTAAGGAGATTTAGCAAAATTCACCACCCAAACAATTTTAGCAAGCAAAATAAATTTTGGAAATGTAAGCAACATTATTTTCTAGGATAGATTGCATAATACGAATAAATTGTTTAATTAGTTTAAACATTGAAATTTGCGTTTCAACAAATATTAGGAAAAAGAACCAAAGACTTTCATGTTAATCTAAACCAACTACATCATTATCAGATTAAGTTATATCAAGTTATTCCTCATGTTTGGCGCCAACAAATTTTTAAACTTTGCATTTTATTTATGGAGAATATGATTTAAATTTAAATTATATTTTTTAAAAATGCATCATAAAACATATGACACAATCAAAAAATTTCATTTAAAACATCAATTTAACCCATAATTAAAAGAAGAGAAATTTTTTGGCTTGAGATTCAGCCGTTTTTAGAGATGGAACTTCAAGTGGAACAACTTGTGCTCTAACTAGATTTTCTAATAAGAAAATGAAATCTTTCGAAGTTTTGTAGCACCGCTATTTTCTCGAGAGATTTACAATCCAACCGTCGGTAAAATCTCTAGAGATTTCTGTGGCACCCCCGATAGGCTTGAACATCTAAAAATTTTCTTAAAAAACCTGAAAACTTTGAGAGTCCAACCAGACCCAATCAAACCTTGCTTTCTTTCTTTAGAAGAATAGCTTTTACACATACGGTCACCTTCACCAGCTATTGGCGCCAGCTGTGAAGTAACTAGCCATGAAAAAGCAAATTCTCAAACTTTGCCGTTCGGATTCGGCGTTAAACTGTAGGTCCCTTTCTCTTGTGCGAAAAATTTAAGGCACACACGCCAAGAGATTGTAAGAAGCTTGGCCTGGCCCCGTTGGAGGAGCTGTCAGCCAATTTTACATATATGTACCTCTCAAATTTTGCTGGTCTGGTTGGTATCAAAATTTTGTGTTGCATTGTGAAATAGGTCGATTTAAACGAAAATTATTTCATAACTTTCACAGGTTTACAAAAAAGTCCAACTTTTGCAACAGGGAAGATAGAAAACTTTCCATTTTTATTTTTTTGTCGCTGAATTGAAAAAAATTTTCCGTCTTCCCCCAGCACTTTTTTACATTTGTTGGTCCTGTGGACACATTAAGTGTCTCATTCCAACCAAATTTGTTTTAATCATGGCTGCAAACCGCTCTAAAATCGAGAGGGGATCACTCCGGGTTCGAACCCGGGAAATTTTTAGGGTTTGGGTTCATGGAGGGATCAGAAGGTCGGTGAACCTAGGTTCGGTTTCGAACCGAGGTTGAGGAATAATTTTGTATTTGCTTATTTAGAAAACATGAATGAAGTTGTAACATTATTGAACTATTGATATTTTCTAAATAATCATTGAGCTTTGATTAATGGCCAATTTTGGCCGTTTCCATCGACAAAGCAGAAAGCTGCATACACAACTTATTTTAACTAATTTTTATTTAAGCGAAATTACGCCCCCCTTTTTAAATAAATTTGTGATCATTCTTAAGAAATGAAAGGCAAAATGAGGTGGAGAATCGTATGGAAGAAAAAACATCATTTTCTGCATTTGTCGTTTCAAGAAATGAATTTTCACTTCTTTGGTGGAAATAGGCTATAAGTTAGTTATGGATACAACAAATTCGAAAAATTTTGCAAATACTTGTGTTGCAGGAGCAGCTAATGCAACATATGCGACTTTATTAGAAGGATTTGTTTAAGACATTAGAATCTTAAGGCAATATTTGAATTACTCCAAAATCTCCAAAATGTCCGACATATAAGCAGTAAAAAGAACACTCTGTGCAAAGTTTCAGCTCGATAGCTCCAAAATTGAGGGACTAGTTCGCGGAGAAACAGACAGACGGACGGACAAAGTTTAATTGACTCAGCTCGTCATGCTAATCAAGAATACATATACTTTATGTGGTCGGAGATAATTCCTTCTATGCGTTACAAACTGCTGGTCAAAATTATAATACACTTTTCAAGTGTATAAAAACCACTTAAAATGTATCAATTCGACGATTTTCCATTTATTAAAGGGATGAGTCTGTGGTTAGTACTAGAATTCCCAAAATAAACGTTGGAGACTTACGAAGCCCGGGAAATATGACATGGTTACCGGAAAAGACGTGTTTGATTTAAATCTAAAGGAGTTTATTAAAGATCACATAAATAGGAAAATATGGAAAGTTTTCCATCTTCTCTGTTGCAAAAGTTGGCATTTTTTTGTAAACCTGCGTTATTAGCGCAGAGACTCTATAAACTGCGGCTGTATAAAAAAACATGAATTTCTGTTCGCTTTCTGTGGCAGAAAATCACCGATAAAATTTTACAGAACATCTATTCAATTAGACTTGGAAGCACCATTGGTAGTTCCAGTTCTAATCTAGGGTTGTCGAAAATATTATCGATATATCGAAATATCGATATTTTTGCCCAAAATTAAGAATATCATTATCGAATATTTTTCGGAGGCGATATATCGGATATCGAATATTTTTTGGTGATATTTTTCGGGGATATTTTTGATTTAGCCTCAGCACGATAACTGTTTCTGTGCTATGAAAGAAAGCACAATGTTTAAAAGTTGTTTTATTAACTGTAAACTGTCAAAAAGTTGTAAAGACAGGCAACCAACAAACATAAAACGCATTTAAAACAGGAGCTGGCTAAAATATATCGATTTCGAAATATCGATATTGTCAAAAGAAGAATATCATACGAATATCGGAGAATACGAATATTTTTGGTGATATTTTTCGGGGTATTTTTGTTTAGCGTTCGGTCACACTGTTGTGAATAACTGCTTCTTGTGCGCTGGACATTTAAGGCAAAATGTTTAAAAGTTATTTTATTAACGTTGATGCACAGACATTGCAGTGCAATAAAGTTTTAAAGACCAGTGGCAACTCAACAAATATAAAGGTGCACTTAAAAGCAAAGCATCGAGATGCAACTCATCAACGGCAAATGTAAGTATAAGTATATTTTGAATTCTGGGAATTTGTGTTCTTTTTGTGTGGAATTTGCGGCTATTTATGCATTTTTTTATTGCGGCTGCACATTAAATGTACTGGTATTGAACATAAATACATACATATGTGCATACTTGTATATACATATGTTTGTAAGTCCATAAAAAAAGGGCATAAACAGGCCCGGACTTGTTCAATCTCCGGAAGCTCTAATGTAAATCTATAATTTAATTTAAAATCTTCGAATTTTTTTAGACGAAAACTCCACCAAACCAGACATTAGTAGTGGATGCTATAAAGAATATGGAAGCCTTCAAAGGTAAAAATGGAAACTAAATAATTGAATTTTTTTTTACAAATAATGTACGTGTGTCTGTTTGCAGATAATGGACGTAAATCAAATGAAATATCGGAGCTGTGTTACGTATGATATGCAAGGACAATCTTCCTGTCCGCTGTGTGGAAAAGGAAGGGTTTATGTACCTTATGAGCAAATGCGTGCCCTTGTATAAAATACCAAATCGCTCAAAGGTGTGTATTTTTAATTAGTATACTCTATCCATCCCCACCTCCACTTGCCAACGACAAGGTGTTTTATTTGGGTAATATGTAAAGCCATTAAAATTTATGATCTCGTCTTTATTTACAGGTAACAGAATTGATTGAAGAAAAGTACATATAATAATTGTAAGGATAAAGTAAAACAATCGTTTCAGCAAATCTATAGTTTTGCATTCACCTGCGATGCCGTTACCATTACCAACTCTAACAGGGCCTTTCTTATGGTTACAGCTCATTTTGTGAGAAATGGATCAATTGATTCTATTTGTCTTCAAGCCGATGCTAACTCAACAAATACCAGGACAGGGGAATAAATTATTGGATCTGCATTTTAAGTTACCGTTGTTTGCCTTGGAACGGGACCCTATTAAATTCTGGATTGCAGATAATGACGCATTGTCAGTGCTTTCTGACTTGGCATTGTCATATCTTATTACACCGGGAAGCTCCGTGCCATCGGAACTATTGGCATCGGCTATAAAAAGTGTCGTTTCTGACACCAGAAGCTGAATGACCGATGAGCACATAACTCAACGCGTCTTCCTATAATCTTTGTCTAACGATTATTGTTAAAATCAGAAGTTTTTAAGTTTCGAAGATTTAACTGAAAAAGTTTTTTTTAAGCTTTGTAGTTCAAATGCTCTAGTTTGAGTGATAATGAATTAAAAAAGTAAACACGGCCTTTGTTCCATAAATTTAAATTCATGAATAAGTTTTAAGAAGTTCTTATGTTATATATGAAATAAAAAATAAATATCTTTTGTTAATTTAATAAATATACATTAAATCTATATTTCTTTTGTGCAGTCAGATTGCCGCCTCAATTACCTCATTAGACCTGTTCATTGTTAACATGCGGCCTTTTATTGGAAAATATCGAAAATATCGATAATATTGATGTTTTTGACACCAAAATATTTATATCGAAATGATACTTTTTCAATATCGCCAAAAATATCGATATAGATATTTTTGAAATTTTCGACAACCCTATTCTATATTTTCGAACGGATATGCTAAAATTAGACTTGGTGACAAAAGTACCTTTGAATAATAATTGTAAAGTTACGAAAATCATAGTTAAGTACGAAAGAATAGTAAATGCTTTCGTTCCTCTAGATTGGCCATTTTTTAAACTCTGCATAGTGTTCGCATATTGTGGAGTGAAACCAACATATAAAAAAAAGTAAGAGTGTTGCGGTCGAGTGCCCCGACAGAAAAATACTCCGTTCCAAGTATAGCTTTGAGCTCCTTTTATTTTAAAATTTATTTGAATAAATGGGGAGGCGCACTTGCATATCTTCGGTGTTTTTGCTCGGATCTTATAGTGGTATACAGAATAGACAGATATTGGGCCTTACTGAATATATATTAAGTCACTAGGTTCAAGCTTAAAAATTGTAGCTCTGACAGTTTTTCGCGGTTAGAAGAAGGAGGAGGAGGAATTTGCCAAATCTGGAGCAAACTTGATCTGGGTAATTTGTGGCTCTACCTCTTATAGTCTCTGTGATCAATGCGTTCATACAGAGAGAGAGACAGTATTTCGATGCTAAAAGATGGAGGAGGTAGAATTTTCCAAATCTGAAACCAACTCGATGTGGGTACAGTATACACCTACATACATGCAAAAATTTGTGGCTCCACCTCTTATTGTCTGTGAGATCCACTCGTTTATACAGAGAGAAAGACAGTTTTTCGCTTTGAAAAGATGGAGGAGGAGGAATTTTTCAAATCTAAAACAAACTCGATGTGGGTACAGTATACACATACATACATTGTGGCTCTATCTGTTACAGTCTCTGTGATCGACGCGTTCATACTGATAGACAGACGGACATGGCTAAATCAACTCGGCGGTTGATGCTGATCAAGAATATATATACTTTATAGGTTCGGAGGTGCTTCCTTCTGGCTGTTACATACATTTGCACAACTTCATGATCCCCTTTTTCCCATTTTTTATGAGATGGGGTATAAAAATACACCTCAGGGTGTGCTTAAAATCGAATTTCCCTGATATTTATAGCTAAATTAAAATTTAATTTGCCCTACAGGTTTACAGGTTTTTTAATTACATTCTTAAAATTAAAGCCAAAAAAAGACAATCTTGCACAGTGTGCATTGTTCACACACGCTTGCATATTGCCGTTTGCGAACACTAGAAATGGTATGAAAAAATAAAGACGTTTATCAACACTAGAGACATTGTGCTTGACCAAACAGATGCCAAAAGTTATACTCCGAGGACATAAACATGGCGATTCAATTAGTTACACCTGAAATTAAAGAGCTGCTGCCCACTTGGGAATACCGATGCGAATGGGGCTGCCCCAATAAAGTGTACAAAACTCCCGCGCTCTACGAACTACATCTACTCAAAAAACATGAGCTACAAATCAAGAAGCAAAATTCAGCCTATCATTGCCCCGAGAAGGATTGCCAGTACCATGAAATGAGTTTGGAAGCGCGTAGTTTTCGCAAATTGCAGCAAGTACGACGTCATTATCAGGAAAATCACATGGTCAAGCCGTACCAATGCGGGAAATGTAACCTAAAATTTTTGTTAGAGTTGCAGTTAAAGGACCATAAGTGTCGTCCTCGTCAGAGCAGCCAACGGAAGGAGGGTGCGAAACCCCGGCCGCGTACAACGTCATCCAAGTTTTATTTCTGTTCAACTTGCAAGAAGGGCTACTGCAGCAAATATAACCTGGATGCACATAAGGTTCGCTTTAATCACTTCCTAGAGAATGAGCCCTCGCAGCGCAAGCTCCCTATGCAGCTTCAACGTTGCGAGAAATGCAAAGCTCGCTATATCCATCAACACAAGTGCAAGGAGTATTTGTGCTGTTACTGTAACAAAGTATTCTATCGGCGCAATGGCCTCGCCCAACACCAGTCCCGCTGCCAGCGACTCATGTGGTTGGATGATGATCAATTATTTTTGGACGAAATGGACAAATTGATTCAGAGCATAGAGAACGGGACCCTAGATAACCCTCTTCTTATGCGGGAACTGAAAGATTTGGTGCCATTGCTTCAGAGATTTCAGCAAGATACATAAGGATTCTATACATTGCATGTAATTTAAGAGGAAGTAAAACGATCTATGCCAACGACTATTTAATTGTTCTTGATTGGTTTTATAAGTATATGGTCATTTCCATTCTGACATATTGTATTCGTACATATTGAAAATGAAAAAAAGTCAAAATAAATCGATTTTTTAATTCGTGAAGTGAAATTCGGTTTCTAAAATAATGACAAAATTCGAAGATATTCGAACGTGACGAAAACAGAAATATATAAAGACAAAGTTTAGCGAAACCTAACAAAATAACAAAGCCCAAATAATCTTAATATCTTATGAATGAAAAGTTTTTGAATATATTATTTGATTTAAAAATCTTGAGTACATATTAGTAAAAAAAAAATTGTTATCTCTGTCGATACGTGACATGTCAAACGGGACGTTTTTTCCATCATATTATATTTATGTGGTTTCTGCTTAAATGCGAAGCAAAAACTTGCAGTTAATTGCTTTTGTATAGTTTTTCATGGTTTCTTATGCATTCATGTACACCCCTTTGTACCATCAGAAAGATTTTAGATAGCGAAAGTACATGCAATCTAAAGCCACTTTTTTTGCAGAAAATTAAACAAATTTAATGTCAATATGAGATAAATTGCGCTAGCACGGCGGTGAAACCGAATATATTCAATTGGGTTATTAGTAAATGTAAGATTAGCCTTTATTACTTTAATTAGATTTTTTACCTATGAAAATTCGATAAAAAATATAGTGTTTTTAACCACCTTTAATTTTTTGGCCCAGATAGACCTTTTTTGAAAAAGCCCATATGTATATGTTGGAGTTGGCGTAAAGTCAATTTACTGATCGATTGGGTCCCCAGATCACGAATAAAATATTGTTTACTTTCCCATTTCTTGGACGTGCTGGAAGCGCAAGCTAGAAAATGACCCCCGACTTTAGAAAGGCCATTTGCCTAGTAAGACCAAAAAGATTTTTAACGATAACACAAATTTACAAATAATTAACGATTTTCAAATCCTCTTCAATTTGATGTCATTCCTTATGTAAAATCACGCGCTAAGTCCGTAGTAGAACAGATTTCGATGTAATCCAAAATCACCGTTTTTTGGTTTTTTGAAAAAGGACTTGTCACTTAATTACAAATATCGCAAAAAAAATAACTTATGAACAACTAATAAACACAAAATTAAAGCTTATAAAATCATTTTTAAATATTTTTACTGTCAAATTTGTAGTGTATATGCTGATTACAAGCTGATTACAAAGATATCTACCATTTTGTTTCATTTTTATTTAAAAAAAAAAAAAAATTGAAAAAAGCCGTTCATTACACCGTTATTTTAACTAAGAAACCACTTTTTTTAAATTTCCTTTCTCTTTTGGATGATGTAACCTAATATATAAAAAAACGAGAAAGGCAAAGCTAACTTCGTCTGTACCGAAGTTTTGATACACTTGAAATAGCTTGTCTTAACGGTTAGCGACTTCGACCAAACTTCGCAGATCAGCTTAAAAACATTACATATTACCCATGACCGTGTTTGAGAGCAGTAATATTGAGAAGAAAACAGTTTTTTTTACTAAAATCCATTTTCCGAACGAACATTTGAATGGCAGCTACAAGAAGTAGTCATCCGATCCGGTCGGTTCCGACATATTAGCAGCGTGCAGTAAAAAGAAGACTCGGTGCAAAGTTTCAGATCGATAGCTCCAAAACTGAGGGACTAGTTTGCGTAGAAACAGACAGACGGACAGACGTACGGACGGACAGACGGACGGACAAAGCTTAATCGACTCAGCTCGTCATGCTGATCAAGAATATATATACTTTATGTGATCGGAGATGATTCCTTCTATGCGTTGCAAACTTCTGGGCAAAATTATAATACACTTTTCAAGTGTATAATAAAAAAGTGTTGATTTATAGAAATTTGTTGGAAATTTTAGAAGTTATTAGCATATATCTAAAAATTGAGCAAATTAAAATTTTTTAAACTCCAGATACGGATTTAGCCCGTGATTTTTCATGAAGAATGACATCAAATTGAGTGGATGACAAATCGTGTTAACTTGGAATTAAAAAGGATGAAGCAAAGTCAACTTCATCCATGCCTAAGTTAAAATACCCTTGAAAAAGCTCGCTTAAACGCTTAAACGGTTAGCCATTTCGAACAAACTTCGCAGCTAAGCTTAAAAACAAGTAATACTACCCATGACCGATGTTAACAGCGGTAATATTGTTTCTAACTAAAACCCATTTTCCTATCCAAAATTTCTATGGCAGCTACAAGAAATAGTCATCTGATCCCGGCGGTTCCGACATATTAGCAGCGCGCATTCAAAAGACGGACAGACGGACGGACAAAGCTCAATCAACTCAGCTCGTCATGCTGATCAAGAATATATATATACTTTATCTATTCAAACTTCTTGGCAAAATTACAACACACATTTCAAGTGTATAAAAATCTAACATCAGTTAATGAAATATTAAGTGTCAAAATAAAATAAACTCTTTTTTTTAAGGTTTTTTTTATACAATTCTCTTAAAAAATGAATAATTCAAAATCACGTCAAATTGACATCGCTGACAAATGTCCATCTCTAAGCGAAAGTAAACAGTATATTGACACATGAAAAACGCGTTAGTGATTTATTACTAAGACAGCTTTTCCGTTTCGCGCATTTGATTGTTGATTGTTTCGACACGCATAAGCCACTTACAATTTATAAAACCATAAAGACCATTCTATTATTTAGTGCTAAGGTGAGTTATACTATTTATACAATCTTTGTTTTATATGCTAGGCACACTGCAGATAATTATAAACTTTTAATTGTAGTTATCCTATGCAATGACAACAACAACAGCTGCTACAGTCGTAGCAACTGTAAATTACGCCGATAAGGATGAGTCGAGTGATCAGCTTGACGACCGTTACTTTATTGAACAACGCTGGACTAGGGATGTGGAAAGAAAAATGCCCTTGGATTGTAAATTCAGTATGAGTCGGGGATCACAAAAATTTATCAATATTGAGTCGGAAGAAAGCAAAAACCCTTCTGTAGAGGAGAGCCCAACTTTACCAATAACAACAACACCAACATACAACCCATATCCTTGGATGCAATGCTGTGGGCGTAATTTTATGAAATCCATTTATGCCCAAAACTTAAGCCCTAGACCAAGACGTGGCTATGGTCGTGGTAATAGAATTTCAAAACGGAACGAAGAAAATGCGATGCAATAAATTTGGTTCGAAATAATTTAAGCTATTTTATTTCCATTTAATGTTCCACTTATTTGTTGTTTCAAAATTGCTGAAAATATACATATAGAATATGTATCGGTGATTATAGTTCCCTTGCCTAAGCACAAATAGATTCCACCAGCAAACTTCCCAGTTGCTGGCTCGCAGGATTATAGACCCTAAACACAGTTCTCCCCGTTAGTTCCATCTCTTCGGATACATACTACAGATGGGTGCATAAAATATTATAAATATCAAGACGGTACTGCATGAATTTCTAATTCCGAAATTAAAGTAAAACGAACTTGAAAAGTACTTGGTCCATCACCATGTTGCTTTATTCTAGGCACCTGATTTCAGTGCAGACCAAGATAGTCGATCTATCAAGTTCCAATATCTTCAAATTGTCGCAATTTGAACAACAAGTCTAACCTCCCTAAACATTTTTGTATATACGAGGGTGCCACAGAAATCACTAGCGATAAAACTGCTCGAATTTATATGTGAAGAGGCACCAAAAAGCACGCCTACTAGATCAGATGGCGAAAATAAAGCGAATTGAAACCGACTATACAAAGCCAAGTAGATTTGAGTAGTTGATTCCAAATCGCTCAAATTCACCATCTGATCTAGCAGGCGTGCTTTTTGGTGCCTCTTTACATATAAATTCGAGCAGTTTTAATAAAAAATACAAGCGATTATACGAAAATCGCTAGTGATTTCTGTGGCACCCCGATAGTGTTACATTAATAAATTTACAAAATCAAAACTTCTAATCAGGGAATCAATCCGAATAGTATTTCGGTTCCGGTTCTGGTACGTACCAAAACTTTTGTTTCGGTAAAAGGCTTTGTTTTGGTTCTAATCAGCGGTGTCACAGAAATCTCTTCCAACCAAATTCCAACCCAAAACCAACTCTCGGTGTCACAGAAATCTCTTTTGGTTGGTTTCAAATCTCTCGTGTTTTGATGGGAGATTCAGCTAAATTCACCACCCAAACAATTTTGGTAACCAAATTTTATTTTGGAAATTTTAGCAAAATTCTTTTTCTGGATAGGTTGCATCAAATGAATCAAATATGTTATTTGTTTTAATATTAAAATTTGCGTTTCAAAAATTGTTTCCAAAACCAACCGAATGTTGATAATCCAACTCGCTACTCAACCTCAGCTGGCGCTCCTTACATATGTTGGCATTTGGTTGCGCCATCTGTTTACCAACGAGCGCTATGGGTTGTAGAGCTGGAGAAACATCGATGTCTACGTACATCGATGTTTTCGATGTTTTAGCAGTAAAACATCGATGAAACATCGATGTTTATTTCGAATTTGGTGGGTCGGTGATATACCTTTCCAAAGCACTTTCTTGCTTAGGATTAAATTGAAAATAAATAAATAAATTTGATAAAATATAAATCCAATGTCCCTTCTAGGGCTCTAGATCAAATATTTCTATTTCAGTCTTTTTAAAATTGTTCAAATTTTTTTAAAGGAATATTAAATGCTGCTTTAAGAACCTGCGTCTTGCAGGGTTAGTCCAGCTTTACTGAATGTCCAGTAGCTGTGGATGTTGCCGGAGTACATAAATATTTTTCGCCACTTCTTTTAGTGGGATCAGAACGCTTGGACAGACTTAAGTTCACTTTCAATTTTTGGTGTTTTCTGCGTCTCTCATATTAGTGAACTTTGTAAAGTGGCATCTTAAAAATGGGTAAGGAGTATTGACGTTCCTTGTAAAGTTTATAATTTGGGGACTTTGGAGTTGCTTATTATTTGGAGTAAAACAGTGGATCAATGGTCAATTGGCGTTATCATTAAATATAAACTAGTCCACCGAATGGCAACTTTTCAAATAATGCCATAAAAATGATTTGTAGTTTGAACTGTTTCAGCTTTTCTTTGGTCACAGTTCTTGATTTAAAAACTCAAAATTCGCTTACATTTGGAAACCGCGTTGTAAAGGCACGGAAGTCGAATGATTTTATGAACTAAAAAGGATTGTGTGTGTTCAAATCATGAAAAATTTGTGAGTTTATTGTAGCATGTAAATGGTTGAGCATCAACCACATTCATAATCAAAAGGGTTTGGTCCAATTATATTTTTTTTGGTTGTTGCATACAGTATCTTGAGAATCGCGCAATTTTTAAAATGCTCCCATGATCAAAATCCAATATTCAATATCAAAAATGTCTAACAACCGCAAATTGGTTATCTTCCATTTCTTAAGGACGCCAAGTAAATTTAATAAAAAAAATAGTGTGGCCTTGTGTTGTACATGTAGGGTAGCACAAACATCGATTGTGAAAAAAATCATCGATGTCTGCAGTTTAGATATAAACATCGATGCATCGATGTAACCATCGATGTTTCTCCAGCTCTAATGGGTTGTCAGGTTACATTTTATGATTGGCGCAAAAAAATGTTTAAATTTTTAAAAATATTATTTCGGTATTCGGTTCCGAACCGGTTTCTAGTTTTGATTTCGGTATACAGATATGCCCCTTAAAATTAAACCTTCATCAACATTACTTACTTTATGCAGTTGTCATTTCAAAGTTCTGATAGTATAAATCTGACCTAGAGAAATGCGGAAAAATTGGAGAACTTCATAAAAAATTGCCCTGTGTGTGTCGTTGGGTCCGGTTCGGGTTTGAGAAGTCCAAAATATTAGAGTTTCGGATCATGGTCCGGTTCGTCGGACCCAAAAAACCCGAACCGAACCGATCCTTGGGGGTTCGGTTCCGAACCGGTGTTCGAACTTATTTAGAAACCGCCTATACGTTCTCGCACTTTAAATTCAATCCCAATTCTTACAGCTGCTTTTCTGGATCAAAGAAACCAATTATTTTTAAACTTAGAACATAAATAGCTTACAAAGAACTGTTATCTTTAGCATAAGAAATATATAATCGGGGAACAACTTCATTGCTCTTTTTGTTGGAACTTAAATATTGCTTATTATTTAACCTTAAAATTATAAGATTTTAAGGTTTTTTATCTATCATTGTAACGAACTTAAATATAACTCTTTTGTTGTATTCCTGTGACATAAGTATCGCGCTTTTCTGCTATTAAATTTCTTTTATAAAAACAACAAGATTGATGAGCAAGCCAGAATTGATGAAAGTTTACTGAAAGAAATACCACTGATAACATTAACAAGAGGGAAAAGCTAACTTAGTCTGTGCTGAAGTTTTAATTCACTTGAAAAAGCTTGCTTCAACGCTAAGCGATTTCGACCAAACTTCGCAGATCAGCTTAAAAAGTTATCGAGCCCTAATATTGAAAACAAAAAAGTTTTTCTTATTAAAACCCATTTTCCGACCGACCATTTCTATGGCAGCTATAAGAAGAAGGTCGGAGATGATTCCCTTTATTCGTTGCAAACTTCTGGGCAAAATTATAATACTCTTTTCAAGTGTATAAAAAAAATCTGAAAAAATTTTAAAATATGAATAAAATACTTAGGTTTTTCCTATTTACACACATGATTTCTAAATTATAGTCTATTCCAGCGATTGTCACCGGATACCCCCAGAGGCCGAAGACATTTCGCTATTTACACACACATGAGAATATTACACACACATGAGAAATCCAAAAGGGGACAAGAACATGGAGGATCCCTCTGCATACAGACCACTGTGCATGCTAGACGTAGTCAGCAAACTGTTTGAGCGCATCTTATGCAACCGCCTAGAGGCGGAACTGCAAGAGCGGCACGGCCTCTCAAACCACCAGTTCGGGTTTAGAAAGCAACGAAGCACGATAGACGCCATTTCAGCGGTGGTGCACATTGCCCGCAGAGCCACAGATGGAAAAAGATGGAAGGGCGGAAGCAAAGAGTATTGCCTGGTCACAACACTAGACGTTAAGAACGCATTCAACTCCGCTCGCTGGGAAAAGATACTCCAAGCTCTCACACGTCTTGGTATATCTACGTATCTGGTGAAACTAGTGGCCAGTTACTTCGAGAGTCGTATTCTGCTCTACGACACATCGGAGGGGCGGAAATCATACGGAGTCACAGGCGGCGTGCCCCAGGGCTCGGTCATAGGGCCTATTCTGTGGAACGTGATGTACGATGGAGTACTTCGACTACCTACACCGATTGGGGTCACCATTGTTGGATTTGCAGACGACATTGCCATCGTCGCAGTATCCAAAAAGCTGGAAGACGTGCAGTGCAAAACAAATGATGCAATAGTGCAGGTGACCAACTGGCTAGAGGACAACGGGCTGAGCCTGGCCCCCCACAAATCTGAAGCGGTCCTTATCAGTAGCAGGAAACGGGTGGAAACTGCCAACATAAGAGTCGGAGAACAGAACATAATGTCAAAGGAGGCCATAAAATACCTGGGGGTTATGCTGGACCACAGGCTCAACTTCAAAACACACCTGGCATACGTGGAGGAAAAAGCCATCAAGGCAACGAATGCCTTATCCGGAATCATGGCGAATATCGGAGGACCCCGACAACGTAGTAGATGGCTGATCTGCAACGTAGTCAGGTCAATCATCATGTATGCAGCACCGATATGGGCCACTGCAATGACCGTACCGTCATACGCACGAGGATGCAAAATGGCGTACAGGAGGTGTGCTCTCCGAGTTACCTGCAGCTTTCGTACAGTGTCGGAGGACGCGGCCCTAGTACTAGCAGGAATGATCCCGTTAGACCTGTTAGCTATGGAAAGCAGAGAGGCAGATGATAAGCGAAGAGAGAGCACGATGATGAAGTGGCAGGCGAGGTGGAGTACTACCAACAACGGCAGCTGGTAACACAACAAATGACTGGACATGGATGCTTCAAGTCCTATCTCTATAGGTTTAAGCACGAGACAGATCCGTTTTGCACACACTGTGCGCGGACTATAGAAGACGCAGAACATATATTCTTTGTCTGTCCGAGATTCGCTGCCGAACGGGAAGAGCTATGCCTAGGTATTGGGAGGCCATTCACAGTCACTGACTTGATGGACATCCTACTTAGCTCGCAAACCAATTGGGATGCTATTTGCACCATGGCTGCACAGATTCTAAAAATCGCGGCTGAACGCTGGTCAACCGCTAGATAAGAACCTAGTGGGGGTTCTCCCTGGAGCAAATTCTAAACTTTGCCGTCGGTCGGCGTTAACTGTGGTCCTTCTCTTGTGCGAAAATTTAAGGCCAACGAGAGATTGAGAAGCTGTGGGGGTTCCCCAATAACAGTCCGCAAGAGGGAAACGGAGAGTAGGGGCGGTTTTAGTGGGTGAGGAACTCCAAGTCCCACACTTTTTGGCTTTTAATGCTTTCCCCCCTATAACAAAAAAAAAAAAAAAACACACATGAGAATGAAGATTTAGCATCAAAGCGCAATTTCCTGCGTCGACAACTTTTCGCTCAGATATAGATGACTTCGCTGTTATTTTGGCTCTCTGAATAATTTTTTGACTATTTCCATCTCGCTTTCACCATAGTGTATTCCTATGTCACAATTCATTTTTTTTACCCGTTAGTTTCCGAGTTCTTTTGGCATTAGTTTACTATCATACAAAGTTGTAGTAAACATTGTTTTTTTGAAGCTGCGGTTTAAGTGTAAACGCATGTTGCAGGGTTTCGCAGCTTCGACAATGCTGCGCCCAGTGTAAATAGGCTATAAGCAAAACAAGAATTATTCCTGAACCAGGTTCAGCACGCTTCTGAACTCGCTCATGGATCCCGAACCCAAAAAGTTTCGCGGATTCGAAATCCGGAGCGAACCCTTCTTGAGCCCTGATTTATACCACTTCTAAAAACTTTTCTGGGTAACATCAAATGGCCCAAACTATGCCAAGATAGTTAAGCGTACTGTATAACACCAAAAAATTTTTTTTAATTTTCTTTAACGTTCTATTAGGGTCTTATAAAGCAAGCAGATCCGAAAATGTGATTTACAAAAATAAACAAATAAATACTTTTCCGACCATATATGAAAAACTGTTCAAAAAAAGTTATAAAATGTTCGCTATTTTTCAAAAAGTGGCTTCTGAAAAAAATTTTACTTGGAGATTTTTTTCCATGTCTTGACACACTTTGACCCAAATTTCTTGAGAATTATTAAACCGATATTGATAAATTTTTTCCGGTGAAAGCTAACACCCAAATGCAATAAATATTAACATCTATCAAAAATAATTTTTATTTCATCAAAAACAGTGGTCGAAACTTTACATGCAATGTGCAAAAATTTTAGGAGTAACTGTTTTAAATTACTCCTAATACCCACCATTCTGGTGTGAGCTAGGATATTTTTGATCGGTCAAGAAATAACGGAGAAAATAAAAAAACAACGGAAAAAATATCAAATTTCCAAATTTTGACTTTGAACCCCCATAGCTCCGCTATTTATTGACCGATCCTAAATATCCTATTTCACACCAGAATAACATAATTTCTCAATAAAAACTCGTTTTCATTTTCAGACAATCTGTTCTCAGAACTTTTTGCAACCATGGGCCTATGTTTTAAATTTTTGGTTAACTTTGAACCGGAATACAACAACAACAAACATTTCTTTATTTAATGTAACCTTTTACTTATCGAATAAAAAAAGCGCTAGTTAATATCACGTATAGTTTTTGTGTAATTTGTAATCCTACAAAAATTACACCTGAAGGTATTAGGGATGCCAATATTTCTAAAAATATCAATATCGAAATCAAAAATTTTAATTCGATATTTGATATCGATTTATCGTTATTTTCTAAAGCTTAAGAAAACTGAAAAGTATTTCAAGAACGTCCTTACTGTCAAATGACCATTTCTAGTGGCCGTTATATCTTATCTTTCTAATGGGATAACTTTAAGATTTAAATGATTTAATGGGTTCGATTTGTATGGGCAGAAAAAAATCAAAACAGCGTATACGCAATCTAAGGAAAATTCAAAGAAAATTTCACCAAAAACACTTGGGTTTAAAATGAATTCTTAGCCGTCGCAAATCGATCTCAAATATTAAAGAACAGAAGTGAAAAAATAATTTTTATTTATTCTACTCAGAAATCGCACATCTACGAATAAAATATCGTATAAGAGAAGAAAATCTATGGCGAAACCCCGTACCTAGATCAAGTTAAATGGAGGAATTCATTTGAGACCCATGGAATCTTGGCGAATTTTTCCGAAGATTTCGTTTTCCCATATGTTTTGTGCAGAACAAAATCGACAGTCTTGTTATGACAATTTGCTCGTGCTATAAAAATATCTATATATTTTTTGATAGATATTTTTATTGACGGCACTTTTTTTGTCGACTCTAAATTAATACATATAAAAACGAGAAAGACAAAGCTAACTTCGTCTGTACCGAAGTTTTGATACACTTGAAATAGCTTGTCACAACGGTTAGCGACTTCGACCAAACCGAACATTAAAAACAGAATATTAAGAGGTTTGAGAGCGATAATATTGAGAACAAACCAGTTTTTATTTGTTGGCAGTACAAGACGTAGCGGACTTAAAATAACGGTTATATCAGTCGGTTCGGCTTTTCTGTGTTTTGAATCAGACTATGAACCGATTATAGGCCTCTAAATGTTTCGAAAGAGTTCGTAGTTCCAGAAAGACCCTAAGTTACACAGGTTTACAAATAAGAAGCAAAGATAGCAAACTTTTCATATGTATTTTTAAGCGCTGAACTTAAGTCCATAGACTGTTTTCCTTCAGATTATCTTTGTAGAAACGTGTGTTGAAAGAGGTTGGTTTCCAATTTCAGGTCCTGTGATCACATTAAGTCAGTTTTGTTTTTGTAAACTGGATTGAACAACGTTCCAGGAAAACTAAACATAAAGGATTCTTTTTCTTCAAAAGATACAAATTTTTTTTATTAAAGAAAAAACTTAATAATTATTTGATAAAAAATAAATCATAAAAACAATTGATATTCCTTTGACTCCCTTAATTTAGTACATTTTGCAGTGCATGTTTTTAATATTTGCGTTTTTTAACAACCGACGCATGGCACTGTCTTGTATGTTTTGTACGAATCAAAGCTCTGCCAAGGGTTGGAACTTCCGTACCTAACCTTCTGAGAAATTTCAGAGGCGAAAGGTGCGAAAAATCTATTTACATGCCCGAATGGCGTTCAGAATCTCTTTGACATCTTTCCTTTTCATTTATTTCGTTCTTAATTATAACAATTATAATGGGCATTAAAAATAATCAAATTTTGGTACAAAATCTATATTGTACAATGCTTTAAAAAGTTTTGTATCTTCGAGTTGATTTTGATTCCCATTAATACTTAGTGTTCTATACTTAAATTCCAAATTAGTAATAAGCATCGGCTGAATACTGATTTACATACCCGCCTGGCCACTCCGTATAAGGATCGGATTGCCAAGCACTATGGGGATATGGTTCACTTGGTACCGGACGACCGTGAATTCGATGGCGTAAATCGTGCTCACTCAAACGTGGGGGTGGTGGTCCCAGGCGATGTCTTAAATCATAGGGACCCAAATCGTTGGGTATTGGAAAATGGCTGCCATAGGACGTAGCATTCATATTCATGGTATAGGCCGTTTGAAAGTGCTGTAAACTACGACTACTATATGTACTCGTAGTATGAGTACATTGCATGATCTGATGTGGATGGTGATAGTCGCCTTGCAGCGTGGAAGCCGGATTCCCACCAGTAATATGTGGTGGAATTGGATTTGGTAAGTTTAGATTAGTCCCGGGAGGACCAGGCAATGCAATTAAATTAAGGTAAGGAGCAATAGGCGCATATGGTTTAGGAATACTTTTTTCTAATACTCGGGGCAACTGTAAGAGAGGCTCTTTAAGTCTATTCTGCTGAAGCATTATGGGTGAGACAGATTTGAATGGAGCTCTACTCAAGGATGGGCTGTCGTTTTTTGTGTTGAATTCTAACGAATTATCCCTATGTATACTTTCATATATTATTGGTGATCCAAGTGGTTCATCAGTCAACAATTGATTTTCGGATGACATGATTGGTGGACAATCGCTTGAACTAGGACTAGTTACAGTTTGTTCTTTTGACTCTTTGGGTGATTTAGATCTACGCGAACGATACCTGGAAGATAATCCCCTCGGACTTTGTCCATCGCGAGAATTAGAAAGACGTTTAGTGGTGCAATATGTACCTGATGATTCTTTTGTACTTAATGATGGATTTACTCCATTTCTGTGTCTTTTAGGAGACCCAATTGGTGATCGATCGCGCGTTTTAGAAAGCTTTCTAGTGGTTCGACTTTTACCTGGTGTTTCTCTTAAATTTAAAGAGGGACTCAATCTATTTCTTGATCTTTTTGGTGAACCAATTGAAGAACGATCACGTGTTTTAGATCGTTTTCTAGAAGTTCGAGTTTTATCTGGCGATTCTCTTTTTTTGAATAAAGGACCCAATCTAATTCTATGCCTATTTGGTGAAGGATCGAGCGACTTAGAATGTCGTCTCATAGTTCGACGTCTGAATGGCGAAACAGACTGTCTTCTGGTGGGTCGACGTTTATCTGTTGATTCGTTTGTACTTAATGAGGGACTTTCTCTCTTTGGTCGGCTTATTGGGGAACGATCACGTGAACTAGAGTTCTTATAAGTGGTTCGACTTTTACCTGGCGATTCTCTTGAATTTAATGAGGGACTCAATCTATTTCTGGATCTTTTTGGTGAACCAATTAAAGAAGTATCGCGTGTTTTAGAACGCTTTCTAGAAGTTCGAGTTTTAAATGGAGAACGATCACGCGACTTTGAATGTCGTCTTATAGTTCGGCGTCTGAATGGCGAAACAGACTGTCTTCTGGTGGTTCCACGTTTACCTGGTAGTTCGTTTGTACTTAATGAGGGACTTTCTCCATTTGGTTGCCTTTTTGGGGAACGTGAACTAGACTTTTTACTGGTGGTTCGACATCTACTTGATGATTCTGTTGTATTTAGGTTAGGACTGAGTCTATTTCTTGATCTTTTTGGAGAACCAATAGAAGAACGATCACGTGTTTTAGAACGCTTTCTAGAGTTTCGACTTTCACCCGGCGATTCTCTTTTATTAAATGGGGTGCTCAATCTATGTCTATGCCTTTTTGGTGACCAAATTGGCGAGCGATCACGCGACTTAGAACGCCGTCTCATGTTTCGCCGTCTAAATGGCGAAACGGACTGTGACTGTCGTCTGGCAGTTCGACGTTTACTTGAAGCTTCGTTTGTACTTAATGAGGGACTTTCTCTATTTTGTTGCCTTTTTTCGGAACGACAACGTGATCTAGACTTTTTACTGGTGTTTCGACATCCACTTGATGATTCTGTTGTACTTAGTGCGGGACTGACTCTATTTCTGTGCCTAATCGGAGAACGATCACGCGATCTATTGTTTCGACGTCTACAAGGTGATCTTTTGGGACTTTTGGAATTGGATGAACTTGTAGAACGACTTCTATGTTGGTAAGAGGGCCTATAAGGAATTCGGCATGGGCGTCTACGCTTTTGAGACGTACTTCTAGAACGTCGTCCTATTGATGTAATTCCTATAGATCTTGATCTCCTTTCCATAAGCACATGTTTCGGTATTCGAGATTTGGATCTTAATCTGGCCCTTGATTGAATTTTACGTTCTTCTGAAGATGTCGTTCTAGATCTAGTTCTACCCTTTGATATGATTTCTCTGGATCTTGATCTCCTTTCCATAAGCACATGTTTCGGTAGGCGAGATTTGGATCTCAATCTGGGCCTAGAAGGAATTTTACGTTCTGTAGATGCCGTTCTTGATCTTTCACTTCTTTGACGTATTTCAGGTTTTTTCTTTGATGTTATGTGCTCTCTCTTTCCTTCAGAGACCTCCCATGCAGTTTCTTCCTTTTTAACTCGTCGCGTAAACATGGCCAATTCATCAGTAACTTCTTCCAGCGATATTGGAGGTGGTGGTGGAGGTGTTGCTTCAACACTTAGTTCGCCATCTTCTTTTTCATATGACGGCTCGCTCCCATGAATACTGTCCTCTTCGTTGTGAATTTCTTCCATTATATCAGTCAGGTTTTTGATATCATCCCAAAAATCTTCACCAAATAGTTCTTCATTTGTCAATTCCTTTGGGGGTTCAGTTTTAATTTGTATCTGCTCCTCTTCGGCCTCTTCTAAAATCTCTGAGTTCAAATCGTTATCCTCCATTTCGCAGTTCTCGGAATCATGTGGAAAATGACAATTTGGGCGCATTTTAATGGCCAAATCATTGCACATAAAACTGGCAAACATGAATCCCCAGCGGGTAACGCAAGACTTTGCACAATATTTGGATAGATCCAGACATTCATGATAATCACAACTGATATTGGTCTCGAACGCATACGGATCGAGTTCAAAATTGGTATTTGTCTCGTAGATACTTTTCGGTGGCGGTAAACCGGATACCTGGCAACAAGCCTCCTTCAAAATGTAATATAAATATTCAATGGCATAGACTTTAAGTTTTATAGATCCATCGAGATATTTAAGAGCACTGCTAACCATCGGTATGTGCTCTTTAAGGGTGAATACTGGAGGGATTCCGTTATCTTCTTCGTCAGCATGGCGATGGCTTTGCAGAAAAGAAACAAGATTTTGTAAGATTTGTTTCAAATTGGTGTCACCCAGGGCATTGGGTGGTATGGGCAATTGATGGGTGGTCTTTGCATGCTTCTGGGACTCATACATGGCGCCATAGACACTGCAACCTGATGAATAAAGAAAATAGATTTTCATTAATTTAGCAAGCAGTTTCAAAGTAAGTATAACAAAAGAATGCTATATAGGAATCTAATGAAATCCATGACTAAATAATACAAATTTTGATCAATTCAAGCAATTTCAAATGCTGGCATACCAACACACAACCAGAATGAATTCACGAAAATTGTATAACCAAAAATATTTAAAACGAGCTAACGGTTATATTGTAATGAATCTCATTTCCTGAAATGATTTGTGAAAGCACGTCTGTATATTTAACTCTTCAGACCCCTCTTCTAAATGGTGATTTTTATGCTATATGGGTTTTCAGTGTTAATTTTTTGACAATCCACATCGCACATCTTTAACTTAAGAAACACAACTCAAAATTTGGCTTTTTCGAGGCTGTCAAATTTTTAGTTGTGTCGAAAAGTTCAAGCTGCCTTGAAGGCGACGCATATAAGCAAAATGTTGCATATTAGAATTGTGACACTTTGTACAAAAAAATTGTTGCAACTGAGTTGAGACTCTTTAGCTGATATAGGTTCTTTACACACTCTTGTACTATTTTGATTGGTGACTGCTTAGAAGAACAAATTTTTAGATTTTGGATTTGTAACTGTTTTGATGGTGAACAAAAAAGTTAAATTTCTTTGCTCTAGGTTTGTGAACCACTTTAGCCGTTCTAAAATAAGATTTTTAAGATATTTTTATACCCCTTGCAAAGGGTATTATAATTTTGCCCAGAAGTTGGCAACGCATAGAAATATTCATTTCCGACCCTATAAACTATATATATTTTTCTCCGCAAACTAGTCTCTCAGTTTTAAAGCTATCGAGCTGAAACTTTGCACAGAGTATTCTTTTTACTGCACACTGCTTATATGTCGGAGCAGACAGGATCGGATGATTATAGCTTATGGCTGCCATAGGAACTATAGGTCGAAAAGGGGGTTTTGGTGAGAAAATGTTTTTTGTTTTGAATGTTAACGTCTCCCAACTTAGTGGTTAATAATATTTTATGCTTTCACACAGATCTAGAAGTTTTGGTCCAAATCGGATGACTATATCTTATAGCTTCCATGGGATCTATCTGTCGGAGAATGGGTTTTATTTAGACAAATTGTTTGTCTTAATGCTGGCGTTCTTAAACTCTGATATATTAAAACATTTCCAAGGGTATCAAAACTTTGGCAAAGACGAAGTTAGCTTGGCCTTCTCGTTTTTTCAAGATTTTTAATAAAAAATAAAATTTTTTGTGTTGTGAACCATTTGACCATTTGATATTTAACCAATAATTTTTGCAGTTATGAGTCATAACTTCTGACAGAAGAATCGAGTGGATCCACTTCGAAATGGATTTCTAAAAACAAGTACGCCGTAGAAGATCTCAAGCGATAAGCTTAAACGACACACTGACAATACACTTGTTTTGTTTCTAATAACACATCTGAAAGCGATGTGCACGGTGAAACTTAAAAATCAAAACTTCAAAAATAATGCCTCAAGCCAAGAACTTCTTATAAAAAGAGAAATAAACTGCACAAAATACTGTAAAATCGTATGTCCAAGTCAACCAAACTTATAAAAGAAAGCAGGATTCGTGGAGACTCAACGGTTGACAACTTATTCAACTTAGCCTCTATAATCCGTATTAAATTTGACGAAAAAATTAAAAGATTTGCTTATCTGTAGATTTTAAGGCTGCCTTTGACCGAATACCTCGCAAACATCTCATACACAAGCTCCAAAGTCAAGGTGTATTCACAAAAATAATACAGTTTATCGAAAACTATACTCGCAAACATATTGCGCTGTTTGGACTGGGTGCGAGTTTAACTTAGTAAAGCAAGGATGCCCTATGTCACCGCTGTTTTAAAACCGCTATAATATCGCTGAGGACATTGTGATGGTAGCGGATAATCCCTTAACCCTCCAGCAAATAATCCATAACCTCGAGACATACTGGATATTGTGGAGCATGGAAGTCAGGACAAAAGAAGCAAAGGCGATCGTAAACTCGGTGCGGGCGAATTTCATCAATAAAGGTATAGTAAACATATCATCTAAATGGAAAATCTTAAACATAATACAAACTACTGCAGAAGAAAATAGAGGAATTAATGAAATTTAATGTCATACCAGGACATGTGGTATATTATATGAAAGGTATTAAATCATAGATCAAGGACATGTAGTCATATTGGAGAAAAGTTTAACACAGAAGCCATAAACTATGGTTGAGTTTTATTTTCCCCGAAGCCTTCAACATAAGCCAATTAACTTTTTTTGATGGATGATGTTTGATGTATGCTGGTGAACAAGTCCATTATTTTTGATATTTATATTTTTGATCAAAAATAATTATTATAGTTTAAGTTTTATTAAATTACTCAAAACTAATGATTATCATTGAAGGAATCAATTGGTAACTCAATGTCTAGTTGAAATGAATCGAACCGAACCATTTTATTTTTCGGATTTTGGTTCGGTTCAGCATTTTTATAAACACACCGGTTCGGTTTACGGTTCGGTTCATGATCGCAAAAAGCGGTTCGGTTCAAAACCGGTTCGGTTCAGAACCGGTTTGCATCCCTGATTTGTATGTAGAAATCGGTTCCATAGCAGTAGGAGTGAATAAAAAATGTATATACGGGGATGCCACAGAAACCTCTTCCAACCAAATTCCAACCGAATTCCAAATCTTAGGTGTGTCTTAGGTATCTTAGGTGTGCCCTGTGTCGATGGTGGCTCCATCTACTTGAAAGGCAGCGGATTAAGAGCTGCAAGTTATACCTCATGTTTGGCGCCAACAAATTTTTAAATTTTGCATTATACACTGCCATGCACTTGAATAGGGACAAGCATTTTAACGCGAATATACAACTATTTGAATGAAACAATCAAATTAAATCAAAAGACGAATATTTTTTCGCATTCAGTACTTCATTCTCTATTGAAATAACAAAAACAAAATTTTTCAAAGAAACGTAGTCTTTTTTTCAACGCGGTCTTCAATAATGGCATATTTTTCATCGTGCACTTGAATAGAGACAAACGTAATGTCATCATTCTGAGTAAAACTCCGCACAATGAAGCTTATATTTTGACATCATATTATATAATCGTTTTAAGTAGAAAAACATACTATGGTAGGCGGTAAAGCACAAACTGATGAAGAAAAAAGCAAAATAATGGCTTTTAAAGAGTGAATCCTTACGTACAAGCAAATTGCTGAAAAAATGGAATCAGTTAAGGTGTTGTATGCAATTTTCCTAAAAACCCATCAAATTATGGGAATAACATGAAAGGCTGCACCAAAAAAACATTTTAACGTACTGCAGAGCAGCGAATTGTTCGAAAATCCTTAAATTTACAATGTTCAGCTTCGAAAATGCATTCAAAATTAAATGAAAGTGTTGATACGGTACGGAGCGTTGTACATAAAGACAGTGTTTAAATTGCTTTACTCACAGCAGCAAAAGTTGTAAAAATTCTGATTAACTGAGCAACAAGTTTTTCTCAAATTTGAAAACGCTGCTGTTATATAGACTTCTGATTTGAAAATGTCAGTAGTCAGCGTCAAATCAAAATCAGAATAACGAAAATTGTAACTTAGGAAATCAAAGCAGCAGTCGACCTTTAAAAGTTTTTCATTTGATTGACTGCGACTTTTCGAATTATTGTAAGTCTATGAAACAGTCGATGAATACTTCGACAATCGACTCTCAGTGCTTTGAAAGTTTTTTAATTGATTGACTTATCTAAAAGGGTCCAAATTTAATCTGTTAGTGTACAAATTGATACATTATGTGACAATATGGGATTAACCAGCTGACCAAATCTGGCGTAAATCTTGGGCCTCCATTAGCAAAGGTATTGATTAAGACACCGCTACTAAAGAATGATTAAATCGCGACATGACCAATAAGAGTCAAAAATAGCAAAAATCAAACCAAATCATCCCAGATGCGATGCACGATCGCAATTCTACGTTAAAGGTTGCTAACGCTCAAAGAACCGCTAATTACTTCCGAAATTTGTTTTTCCAGACTAAAAATTTAAATTTATGGCTGTATGACTGTGACACACTTACCCGCGATGTTATTGCACGAAAGACCAATGGTGAATGAATAAAGTTGAACATTGAGTTCCAACCACCTACTTCAAATAGCGCTTAGGAACATATTATTTCACATAAGAAAAACCCTTACTAAACAATTATTAAGTCGCGACAAGGCTAAGGAAAATCAAAAATAGTAAAAAATGAAACCAAATCACCTAGATACAATGGAAGAGCACAAGTTTAATAATAGATATACAACTAAACAAGAGCCGAAAGCATAATATCTTCTCCGATATTCTGAGAAACTAATAGAATTCAGTAAATATCGGTTATATGACGAACCGCTTGTATGCAAATACCGGTTATATGCAAAAGTTTAATATTTTAGAGCATTATGCACAGCTTTAATATAAGAATTTAATTGCTTGTATGAAAATCGCTTATAAGCAAATATCGCTTATATGCAAACATTATACATCAAATTTAAAATTTCTGCGTACTATTTTAATCGGTTGTAAGCAAATTTTGCAACACAGTTTCTGATAGCTGAACAGATGACGTAATAAAACTTGCATGAATTTCACATCATATTCTACAAGCTAAAGAAAAAGCTAGATTTTAAATGACTTAAAAACCAACAATTCAAATCAAAAGATGCTTGCTGCGAAGGATAAAGCAAGGCTGCGCAACATAACGAGCATTAAAAACGATGCAGGCGAAGTGTTGTAACCAATCCTCACAAGAAAAGGAATAACTATAGCACACAAGTACACTTGAAGACAGCACTGTTGTAGATTAACCAAATTCGCTATCTACACGGAATTTTTGATAGACCAGTTTTGCTCGCTAAGGCACAGGAGCTCGCCTTAAATCTAAATGAAGACTATGATTCAGATTGGAGCAGTCGTCAGAGTTGCTGCAAACTAAGTTCTATTAACTTAGCTAAGATTAATAGAAAATCCACTAAAAATAATACAGCAAATGAGCCGCTTTTAACTCAAAAAATTTGCCGATGCCTCTAGATTGTACTTCAAGGCTCTACCAAACCGAAACAAGCATGAAAGTTTAAAAGGATACAAAACCCAGAAGCAATACTGATGATTCAGTCCAATGAATCTCAAATGTCATAAAAGTTCGAAGTTACAAGGTTCGATCTAAATTGATGCCGAGTACATTCAATGCGACAGTGATTTGGAATTATTTCGTACGAGAATATTGTATTATAGTACCTATCGTATTGAATGAAAATTAAAATCCATTTGAGGATAATTATTTTGCTCAATCAAACCTTCAATACACTCCTGCAAAAAACTATACGACACTCCGAAAATTTTAGTTTCGACCCTCGTAGGAGAATGGGAAAGCATAATACAACGAAATCAAGTATGCAAAATGAAAGCTTAATGAATTCTGCTTAAAATCTGATATTCTTATCTCTGATTGCATCTCGCGTTTTCAAGTAGCGGTAAAATAAGCAAAAAAGTTAGATTTTTGTCATGTCTGCAAGTGTATCAAAATTATACACCATATTTCAAATATTGCGGCTGGAGAGAATGATTTGGTTTGAACGTTTGCACATCACTTCAAAAAGCAGGAACACCACACACCACAAAGGAGGCTAGGTGGTCATACAGCTGTTTCATTGGTACCTCTACCAAATCTTCAGTGACCTGTGCCTACATGTACTGGCCCCAACGACTCTTACTCCATGCCGGAGCTGCCATAATCGTTTGGGAATTCATAGAACTTGACAGCAAAATCCGAATATATATTCTGGCCCTACTAAACTTGGATTCACAACCTCGACATATTTCTTATATGATAATAATATTACCGCTTTTGAAGACATTGAAGACCAGATCTTGGAAAATGCTGAAAGAAAGCAACTACCATTTAGATTATCCTTATCTAATAGCTACGTTACAAATAAGTATTAACTATTTGTCGTTAAAATAATATTAACATAATTCACTTAATTGTTTATATGGAATTTTTTGCTTACAACCGATAGATTGCTTATATGCAAATGATTTGCATATAACCGATAACCGCTTAAGTGCAAATATCGCTTATATGCAAAAATATAGCTGCATTATAACTTTTGCATATAAGCGATATTCACTGTAGTTTATATGATTTCAAAATATAAGCTTCATGGCGCGGAGTTTTACTCAGAATGATGAAATTACGTATGTCTCTATTCAAGTGCACGATAAAAATATGCCATTTTTGAAGAGCTCGATGAAAAAATTTTTTTAACAGAAGACTACGTTTATTTGAAAAATTTTGTTTTTGTTAGTTCAATAGAGAATGAAGTACTGAATGCTAAAAAATATTTGTCTTTTGATTTAATTTGATTGTTTCAATCAAATAGTTGTATATTCACGTTAAAATGCTTGTTTCTATTCAAGTGCATGGCAGTGTATTTGTGGAGAATATGGCTTAAATGTTAATTATGATTTAAAAATGCATCATAAAACATATAACACAATCAAAACATTTCAGAACACAATTCAAAACAGAGATTCAGACCTATTTTTAGAGATGGAACTTTAATTGGAACATCTGGTTTTCTAACTAGATTTTCTAATAGGAAAATGAAATCTCTCGAAGTTCTGTGGCACCAAAGAATTTTTCGAGAGATTTACAAACCAACCGTCCGCAAAATCTCTAGAGATTTCTATGGCACCCCCGATATAGTTGGTTTGTATGGATGGGTATTTGTATGGCTGGTCAGCAAATATGTATGGATGGGGATTTTAGATCTATATTAAGCAACAAATGCTGTTTGCACTGCTACTCTTGTATAAAGAGACCGGTTAAACAAATGTAAAGTGGCTTACTCGGTGGTGACACAGAAATCACTAGCGATTTAGGTATAACATTTGCAATTCAAATTAAAATTTTAACTTTATATGTAAAGTAAAAAGTATATCTTCAGTTGCTGGATCAAAAGATAACTTCAATCTACTTGGTTATGAATAGTAGGTTTCAATTCGCTTAACTTTCGCCATTTGATCTAGTAACCGAGAGATTTTGTGTCACTTCACATATAAATATACGAAGTTTCAATTTGAAATACAAGCTTTTATACGAAAATCTCTAGTGATTTCTGTTGCCCCGCACCTGATTTGTATGGAAAATAACTGTAAAGGATTATATAGTTTGCATTATAGAGTCAGTCCTTCATATAAAAATCAAAAGTTAATACAACTTTATTAAGTGAACAAGGTTAAAAAAGTTATAAACAAACAAGCAAGAAAATCAGTCAAGTCCAACTATTACCCTACTCTACACCCACTTAAAGTTTGCATATATCTGATCAATTTAAGTTGGAAGCCACACAAAGTGGCAGCAACAGGCTATGCTTATGTGATTTGCTCTCGCACCTGGATTGATTAGAGTGTGATAGCCATGTTGTATGCCATCTTTTAGTGAGAATCGGTTAGCAGCCAGCTCGGCTGGCGTATACATTTCGGATTTGGCCACTTTGGTGAAATAGTTGATGGCAATGAAACAATAGCTACGGCTTTCCAATTCACCACGCCGTACACTGTTGCCCACGATGCGTTCAATGTGTCGCTGCATGCTACGATTCTGTTCCTCCAGCTTCTGTTCCTCAGAGAGGGCCGCCGAGCCTATAATGCTGGCCTCTGGCTCAGTTCGGGGCTCGGGCACGAGTGCCAGCGACTGCTTTGCAGCATTCTGATATGGCAGTCGTTCCGCCGCACTCAATTGCTAGAATAGGACGAGTCAAATTTCATTTAATCCACAAATTTTACTAGCGTCTGCACTTACTTCCCAGTCGGCGCCGGCTTTTTGTATGGACTCTTGCCAGGGAACTTTTGTGGCCTGGCGTTGGCGCCAGTCTTTAACAAATAGAAGATAGGCATTTGTTTTTTTATTCTTTTTGGCTTTCATTTATTTTTGTAAAGGAATTTGCGTTTTCAAATCTATTTCTAAATATTTCGACTCTGTTAAGTGTGACCGAAGAGCAAAGTGTGAAAAATACTAAAATAATTGACAATAATAGGACCGTAGACTGCTAGAGAAAAAGTGGCATGATATATTGCAAAAAATACCAAAAAGACTGGAAAATATTAGTGGTATTCTTGAACGTTTCAGTGTCACAGTGTCACAGCGCAATGTGAACGGCAAATGGCTTGTCACAGAAATTGTGTGTCACAGGAATGAGTACTTTTCAATGTGAACATCAGTACTCATTTGGCGTCACAGTGTTTCTGTGCCGGAGTGTGGCACGTTTGTGACAACAATTATTTGACCAGCTGATTCTAATGAGTTAGCTCAAAACTAGCTCATTTGAACTATTTTTCCTGTGACAAGCATATCGATCAATTTCGTTTTTAAGTCACACTGTGACCACCTTGTTTTGTTTTTTTTTTGCGACTTAAATATTTTGATAAAGGTTAATTTGCGTAATTGTATTTATATTAAAAGAAAGAGCTGGAGGCCTGTGCTGTTGTGGCGTTGTGGGTGCTGGACGAAGGTGATGATGAACCCAAGCCAAAGCGCACTCGCTGGGTCGACAAAATTAACTTCACTCGAAGGGAAGAAGGCATTATGGCCAAGTTTATGTGTACATGGAGGTAGGAGTTGTAGCACTTAATGTCGAAGCTACCCTGCAGTTCTGCAGGTGGCGATTGGCCATGCTGGAACTACCTACCCCGCTACTTCCCACATGGGTACTTACTTGAGTGACCCTATGGTATGGTATGGAACCACCCAAAAAAAACAAATATTTATGCCCTGTATATTCTGTAGCCCACCGCGAGCCAGTGTACATGGGTACTTCACTGAGTAACCCTGTGGTAAACGAGCGCCGAACCAGTGTACGAAAAGAAGGGTAAAATGCAAAGCGCCAAGCGTAAGCGAAATTTCGGTTCTTTCTTTCGTCCACGCATAATTCGATAAATAACAAAAACAATTGAATTGAATTTGTCTTTTAGTTTGCACGCGTTCTCTGCAACGCGCTCTCTGGAACATTCTTTGCTTTTCCCGTGAATTGTAAAATAAAGTGTTAAACAAACAATGGGTACCTACATAAGTACCCCTATCATGGGCACCCATGTAAATACCCATATTATGGGTACCAACGTAAGTACCCTTTTTAGCCACCCTAATATGGGGACCCATTTGACTAGCTCTACGGTGAGCATTTCATACAAAATATGAAATGAAGAAACGCGTTGCTTAGGGTTAGTAAAGTAAGTAGAGGCGGTTTCCAAGTAAGTACTTATTTCAACAGCCACGAACTACTTCCCCAGTACTGCAGGGTAGTCTCTTTAAGATCCTCCAGAACCTCATAATTTTAAAGAGATTCTCCACCCCCTTAATTTGGTTAAATTCATCTAATTGACTTCAATTGACTCATCTTCGAATTAACGCAAATTCAGAGCATAGGACAAGTTTTCGAGTAGATATTGTACACATGGCATCTAACATGGACTTCATTAACTCCTGTTTCTGCATATTATCCGGGCTTGGTTTCCGCCGCTTCGGTGTCGGACTCAGGGTCTCAGAGCACTTTGAATTATGCGACCAAATCAAGATTCCAGGTACAGCTGCTGACTGGCTTAAGGTAAGCCAGATAGAGGTTTGACATGTATGGAACAAATGCTTCTTATACTTGCAGGCAGATCAAGTTTATTTTCAATTTTTGTCACGCCCCCTCCCAGCCCCGCAATTTAAAAAAAAAACTCATATCTCCGACAGTTTTATAGATAGACCAGCAAATAACCCGACGCGCTTCGCTGCGCCTTCAACAGTATAGAACCAAACAATATTAGATATAATAACACCCCGTAGAACCCTGAAATCAAACTTTGCTGATGGGTTTTCCCTCCAACTCCCACCCCCATCCCACCCACACTACACCCAATTCCACTCCACCTACTTCCCCAAGTTCCCACTCAACCACTTCCCGCCCACGTCCCATCCACTTCCCACCCACATCCCTTCCACATCCCACCCACTTCCCCACCACATTCCATCCACTTCCCACCTACATACCACCCACATCCCACCCACTTCCCATCTGAACTCCACCCACACCCCTCCCACTTCCCTCCACATTCCACCCACTTCACAACCACTTACCACCCATTTTCCACCCACTTCCCATCTGCATACCATCCACATTCCTCCCTTTTCCCGCCACATTCCACCCACTTCACAACCACTTACCACCAACTTTCTACCCACTTCCAAATTAACTAACCGCCCACTTCCCACCCATATCCTATTTACATCCCAGTGGACATACCGACGTTATTTCCAATATCAGAAAATGAAAACACAAATGAAATTCCATTTTGTCCTTACAAACCGAGTTTCAAGTTAATCGGATGAAAAATAGTTATTTCGCATGTGGAATTTTCCGGGCATTTTCAAGCCTGGGGGCGGATTTTCCGACTTTAAAAAATCTCATTTTAATTTATTTCGTATTTTGTCCTTACAAACCGAGTTTCAAGTCAATAGGATGAAAATAGTTATCTTGCATGTAGAATTTTCTGGGAATTTTCCGACCGTCAGGTCAAATTTTCCAACTTCAGAAAATCACATTTCAAACTATTTCGTATTCTATCATTACAAACCAAGTTTCAAGCCAATCGGATGAAAAATAGTTATTTTCGTGCAGAAATTTTCCGGGAATTTTCCGACCATTGGTTCAAATTTTCCAACATCGGAAAATCACATTTCAAACTATTTCGTATTCTATCCTTACAAACCGAGTTTGAAGCCAATCGGATGAAAAATAGATTTTTGCATGCAGAATTTTCCGGCCATTTTCCTCGTGGGCGGATTTTCCAAAATCGGGAAAATACGTGTCGAATTATTTCGCGTACTATGCTTACAAACCAAATTTCAAGTCAATCGGATGAAAAATAACATTTTTCCCATACAAACTTTTTCGACGCTTTTCCGACTTTTCCGGGTGGAATTTTCCAAAACCCCGTCTTAGTACGCACTTTCACCACTAACAGAAACTCCTGTCCAAATTTCAGCTTTCTATCTCTTACCGTTTAGGCTGTGCGATGATTGCCAATCAGTCAGTCAGTGAATCAGTCAGTCAGTCAGGACACTCTCTTTTATATTTATAGAGATGATTCGTAACTTCTAAAGATAGATAGTCATTAGCAATATGTATCGATTTGCCGAAGAAATGATAAAGATCGGATGAGGGGTTCTCAAGTTTTGAGAAAAATAGTGTAAAAAAGACGCCTCCCACGCACACGCAAACAACACCGCATTGCAAAAAAAAAAAAAAAAAAAAAAAAAGGAGGAGGGGGGGGGCGGCACCACCCAAAAACCCCCCCCGTGTAGTGGGCTCCGGAAAAAACAAGTATTGTGAACAATTAATTGACTGTTAGTTCTTCTTCATTTGATCCATCACGGTCGATCTTAAGTAGAAAAAATATTATTTTTTTGTTTTTTTTTAATATTTTCTATCGTTAAAACTGAAATTCTTGCCTTTTTGGAGCAAAAATTGAATTTTTGATATTTTTGGTCGTTGAATCAAAACTACTTAACCGGTTTTAAGACAATGTTCAACGCGATCGTTCGCGCTGTGCCTTTCGATTCAAATCTGGCTTGCTATAACTGACATTTTTTTTTTTTTAATACTTTTGGCTCGGAGAAAGAATTTCCCCACTCTAAAGAAGGGCCGATTTAACGGGATGCATAACACATCAAAGCTTAGTGTTTTTGGCGTTTGCTGTGATGTCGGATTTTTATACCTCTTGGATCCAAGCGTTCATAGCAATTCTTCATGAAGCAACTTCTGCCAACACACTGAGGACAGGCGAGACAGTGAAGATTGAATTGGTATTCATGGAATAGCGTTATACTGTCAACCAGCCTCCTTTGTTGTGTTGTGCGTGTCTTGTTTTAGAAAAGTTGTGGACAATATCCATAACTTAATGACCTAGAGCCTGCCTAAAAAGTTCTACGAAATGGGTTTTAGTAAAAAAAACTGTTTTGTTCTCAATATTACTGCTCTCAAACACGGTCATGGGTACTATGTAATGTTTTTAAGCTGATCTGCGAAGTTTGGTCGAAGTCGCTAACCGTTGAGACAAGCTATTTCAAGTGTATCAAACCTCACGACGAAGTTAGCTTTGCCTTTCTCGTTTTAATTTTTGTAAACTAGTGTTATTGGAGTATTCCGTCAACCTGGCCTAGACATTTCAATCCACTGGCCCCACCATTTCTGTGTATATAAATATTTATTCTCTCAAAATATAATTCACACATAAAATTTCAAAACCCATTTTAAGGTAAAATAAAAAACTATTAAGCTTTCTCGTTGTTATTATAAATCACTACCTTAGACCATGTCCCATCCGAGGCCAATTGATGACATAGGCCAACCCACAAAGAGGCAGCGTGTATCTGCTGATCAAGACGAGTCCGAATCGGTGCTGAATCCTCAAGTCTCCACAACGAGCTTCAACAATCTGGAGCTATGCGAGCGTTTGCGCTTCGTAATGTTATGCAATGTCTGCCGTGAGGTGCCGCATCCAGATGATTGCTATCAATGCACTCGGGGTCACATCGTTTGCAACGATTGCGTGACACACATTTTGGGCGAAGCTAACCTCTCACAGAAAAACGCTCTTTGTCCCCACTGTCGGGTTCCAATTAGCTGGAAAGACTTGGGCAAAAATCTCATCCTACGTCAGGCAATTTTTGAGCTGCCGAAAAGTTGTCCACAATGCAATCTGGAAGTGAATCTTAAAACAATGGACAAACATATGGATGAAGAGTGCGAGAAACGTGCGGTAAAATGTAAATTTAGCTGCTTGGGTTGCGATTGGCAGGGCGAGTATGATAAGAGTGCGTCGCATGAGGCCAGCTGCGATTTTCCCAGCAAGTCGGGTGAACAGATTCTGCAGGCCCTAGAAAAGACGGAGTCAGAGGAACAAAAGGACCTCGCACAGTTTTATAAGTGCCATCAAGAGTTAAGTGCTCCTCGAATTTGGTATGAGGATGTGAAAATTTGCTGGCAACAATATTCTACAACTTCAGCCGATGATATGACAATGTCGTCTTACCCGATCAGCGCCTTTGAAGAGAATTGGTTATTAAAGTTGCGCTTCAATAAAACTGAAGATGAAGCGCTCAACATACTATATGCTGTACGACTCATGACCCCAGTCAGACATCCCTTGACTTTGTCCTATTTCGCGATGATGTCTCCTGGTTCGCATCCAGCGAAACAATTGAGGGAAATTTTGCCGAAGTTGTACAAAGAAAGATATACTTCATCCTGTCCTTGTGGACAGTTTCGGGAGCTGCCGGTGGAAAGTGTTGCGGCCAGTTATCGTTTAATGGCCATGCCGGTGGTTTCCCTACGTCTATGGATGTTTTTGCATTGATTCTCAATATTGATAAATTTGTTGTTTTTTAAATCAATTTTTCGTGTATTTTTAGCATTTATTAAACACGGGGCACAACATTTTTGATACGAATTGTGTGTTATTAATTGGTTTGTCTCTAGGCAGATGGGACCTTCTGTTTCTGTAATTCTTCGTTAACATTCTTGGACAAATCCAGAATTTTAGATAAAACATCCTGAAGTACGTCCTGACCCTTTTTTGCCATTCCTGAAAAAAGAAGATTGGGAAAATGGAATAATTAGTAATGGGAAATGTAATCCGACTTATTTTTTGGATAGGTTGTAAAAAATGAATCAAATAATTAACTTATTTTAATATTAAAATCCCAACCGAATCAACCAAAACCAATTTTCCACTCAACCTTACGAATTTAATAATAATTAAAGAGTGCCTGTCATGAGGTCAGTCCGATTTAAACTGCAGAAAAATCAATTATAATGTGTGATTTCTTTTCCTGACTGAAATATGAAATCTGCACCTCAGGTGGAAATCCGAATACAGAATACGTTTAAGCCTTCAAAAACAACAGGAACATGCCAGCTGGTGGGATTTGGTGGGGATCTGGTGCGGCACTGAGAGGCGAGAAGTGCGGTGGGAAGAGTGGCTGCCATGAGGTCAAGTTGTGAATTCAGTGCGATAAATTAAAATGTTTTAATTCATTTTCTTTATCCGTTCCTGACTTAAATATCGAATATACTCGCATACTTGAACAAAGAATTAAGAAGCAGAAACGGGATTTCATGCCCATAACTGATGAAATAAACCTACCAGAAACGCAAATCGTCATTTCAGTTCCCAAACTTAATTACAAATCTGCTTGAGTCCTAAAAGAAAATAATTTCCCTTGAAAGATGGTCCAACAACTACTGTCGTTTTTCAACATATATTTAAAATAAATCTAGTCAAATCTATTTTTCTTATATTTCAGAAATCATGGTTGAAAATTACTTAAATTTTTTGATTATCCAAGATTGAGTTTATCCAAACGAATCCAAAAAGTGTCTTTTTGCAGTAAAGATCTTCGACCGGGCGTCCTATGACACCCACTCTTTTAATTTTTGAATGAAAGTAGCGATCGTTATGCTATCTCTTATCAGCACTGGTTTTATTGGTTTTCCATAGTTCAATAGTTTTCAATAGTTAATCAATAGATAAATAGTGGTATGACGGAACGACTCTTTTTGCGCATAGAATTGATTTCGATTTGGTTTACAGTGGGGCCAAACATCGTACAATTTAAACTGGGGCGCGAAAGCAAAACTGTTCTCACTGGTCTTTTTTGCTCATAACTTGAGAACCGTTCATCTGATCTTGAACATTTCTTCGTCAAATCGATAAATAATGCTTATTACTCACTATCTCTAGAAGGTACAATCCATCTATCTACATAATTTTAAAAGAAATTACGTTTTTCCCACATGGCAGGGGCTTTCAAAAATTGAAAATAAACTTGATAAAATACATCAAAATTGTGCGTGGTAAATGTAGTGGCCTGTACACATGTTAAATTTTTTCTCATCCTGTCTTAAATTACCCAACCAAATTTTCTAGGCTCTCGAAAGTTCCGTTTTGTTGAACCAATAATTACGCACTAAATATCAATACAAATTGACCTCACGGCAGCCACTCTTTAATTATAATTCAATTCAAATGGGTTTTTCCCAACTTCTCGCCCCCTCCCTTTTCCAACGCTCTCCACTCTTTTCCGTTCAGTGTCAATTCTCTCTTTTTTCTTTCTTATTGCAACGAAATAAAATCTAAAATTTACATTTTAAATTTAGATTCTAAATTAATTAATCTTAAGAATTCGTTAAATTATTTAGTATGTAATTCGTCACTTTTTCTGGGCACACTGGACGTTTTGTATGGAGCAGCTAAGCACAGCTTCTCAATCTCTGAAAACGCCCTGCTTACCGCCCGTTCGTTCTTGCCGATTATGTCAATATCATCGGCATATGCGAGTAGCATTAGATCTTTATAAATAAAGGCGCCCGTTCTGTTGGCATGTGGGCACCGGCGCAGTATATATTCCATCAGTAGATTGAAGAAGTCACACGATAAGGTATCGCCCTGCCTAAAACCTCTCTTGGTATCAAATGGTTCGGAAAGGTTCTTTCCTTTTTGACGGAGCTTTGTGTACTTCTGAACGTCATCATGCAAAGACGAACGTACTTTGCTGGTATACCAAGGGTAGACAAGGCTTCAATAAACCTTGACCTTATCGGCGTGTCGAAGGCTGATTTATAATCAACAAAAAGATGGTGTGCGTTGATGCCTCTCTCATAGGACAATTTGTTACAATGGGAGAATACAACTTTAAAGTTGTAGAGGATTTTGTTTACCTCGGAACGACGATAACCAGCGACAACAACATCAGTCTGGAAATCCGACGAAGGATCACTCTTGCAAACCGATGCTACTACGGGCTAAGTAGGGAGCTCAAGAGCAGAGACCTCAAGCGAAGAACAAAATTAGCCCTATACAAGTCGCTTATCATCCCAGTCCTGCAATACGGCGCAGAAGCATGGACAATGACAGCAGCGGATGAAGCGGCGATTGGCGTGTTTGAACGAAAGATTCTTCGGAGGATTTATGGACCTTTAAAAGTTGGCCATGATTTCCGCATTCGAAATAGTGACGAACTGTATGAGCTCTATGGGGACACCTGTCTGGTCAAGCGCATAAAGCAAAAGCGGCTGCGCTGGTTAGGACATGTCACCAGGATGGACGAAGAAGCTCCAGTAAGGAAAGCTTATTATTCGAAGGCGGCTGACTATGGAGGAAGAGGCAAGCAGGGGAGACCTCTACTAAGATGGGATGACCAGGTGCGGGCAGACATTGCCAAGCTTGGTGTGACCAACTGGTGCCAGCTCGCACGGAACAGAAGCGACTGGAGAGCATTACTTGCAGAGGCCCAGACCGTCGAACGGTTGTAATGGCCAACAAAGAAGAAGAAGCTAAGCACAGCTGCTCGAACAAATCTAAATCGAATCTAATAGGCTATTTCCACTGAGCAACATCTAACATCTTGGAGCAAAATGTTTCTATTCCATACGTTTCTCATCAAATTAAGTAGTGTCAGAAAAACTTGTCATGCATTATTATGTTTTTTTTTTATATATTAAAGAGGCAGGAAAAAGAATTTAAAACGCGTAAGAACCATATTGATGACATGTGACAAAATCATGACAGTGATTAAAGAGGTGCTTGCCCCATTCCGGACATGATGCAGATTTTTCCACCTTTTACGCAGTGGATCAATTGACATTAATTCTTAAATTTCGAGCAGCAAATTCATCGACAATACCAAAGCCCATGTACCAAAACGCCCGAGATCTAATGCTGATTAAATTAGCAAGAAAGATACTGGAGCATTAGAATTCGCCAAATATTAAAAACAAAAAAAAGAAAAATTTTACAACACCATACGATTTTTAAGCCTGATATCGTTGAGCAAACTTTAAATAAATTTCATGCCAATTTATTTTTTCTCAATATATTTTTGTGTAATTTTTAATACAACTCATTTTTAAGAGCATTGACTGACAGATATGGCCAGTGTAAATTTCAATTTTACATCATCATCAAATTTGGAATTCCTTTAAAATGTGCAGAGACTATAAATCGCTTTCAGGAGTATCACTTATATCTAAGTTACAGTCACTTTCACAGAAATCAACATTTTTATTTTTGCGCTTATATTTCGAAGCTACAGCTGAGTCTGTGAAAGTAAGTTCATACATATGGTATGGATTAAAATCAACAATCATGAAGCGCCGACTGATAATGCTGCTGCTTCTCTTTTTCTCAATAATCGTTTTGTGCTTTTGCTTGTATTAGCTCATTTTGATCTGTTTAGCAATTTACACTGGTTCCGTCAACTGATTTAAATTTGCTTTCACGAAATCTAAATCACTTTCAGCAGTACCTCCATTCACGGTTGCCACACTTGGTGTTTTTGCACCAAAACTGGTGTTTTTTTCCTCTTGGTGCACTGGCACTTTTTAATTGGAACTTGCTCGTTTTGCCTCTTTTTGCTAATAATTGGATTAACCGAAAAAAGTTGGAACATTATTCAGCACCTAATTAATATCTGAACATTTTTCGCTGTCAACACTGAAAACTATCGCAAACATGTAACTCTGTAAATAATCTGAGCCTGTACTGTTACTGCTTATACCATCATATTTCAAGCAAGGTTTTAAGCCGGTAGCGGCTGCGAAAATTGTGGATGGATAATTTGTGAAATAATCTGCAACTACACACCATATAAGTTGATTATACATTTAGGTTTCTTACAAAAAAAGTGCAACTCGCAATGAGTCCTCTTACACAGACGCAGAGACCACAAACACTAGTTCACTCGTGCAAAACAAAAAGTGAATTAGTGATATTTTGTCTTCGTTTGAAAAATGTTTAGATGAAATGTTCGAGTATATATCTTTTACATTTCGAACATATCAAAGTGATATATTTCAGATCAACAATTTGATAATTGTAAATATCCCAAATATATTTTTATTGTATCAAAGCTATATTTTCAAAACCCTGCAGAACATATTTTTTAAAGAACATGGAACTTAATTGCTCGTTGTTGACAAAATTTTGCAGAGCAAAATGCTGTTTTTGTCGACTGGCCGGCCGACGACATCGGGAGGAGGGCCATGTCCAAGTTGCGGCCAAGATTGTCGAATCGACTACGGCCAGCCAGTAGAAGGAGACGCCACTTTCGCTGATCCGACTGCCAATCCACCTCCCAATTCACATTTCAGGAGGAGGAAGAGCCTGAGCTGGTGCCTGCTGGTGGCAAGCAGATTACTCGGATAGATTGGCGTGATGGGCAGAGGCTATAAAGCTCGCTGTCTGATCGTTTGTGGATCCTGCTCCATGGGCCCACTATCTCCAATGCTCTTAAACAAGGCAGAGGCACGCTTGCAAGGCTCCAGTCGGCGAGCGTTATGCCAAATCTTCCGATGAAAGGCAGGCGGAGAAGGTTTTGCAGGGACTAGAGGCGACTAACTGCCCCCTTGGCCACCAATCAGACCTAACCAGTTTGCTGGCCTCATGCAACATCCGGTTTTTAGGTGCTGGTAGCCATATTTCTCGTACTATTTTTGGGCAAATGACGACATGACCAATGCTGGGGAGGACCAGTGGATCGGTCCCGATGGGAGAACTGTGCAAATGCTTTGGACACATGGACTTCCAAGTCGGGCCAGTGTTGCTGCGAGCTGAACACTCTCAGGGACGACTGAATCTGGATCTGATCTGGATGGTTCCTCGTTGTTTGGCTGCAGGGATTGCACTAAAAAGTCTTTTAGCGTCAAAGGAATACCAAGGCGAAGAAGATATGTGATGTAGCCGGCTGCCTATTACACCTCCATTTGGCTAATCCCTTTAAACTGGGTAATATGGAGCAGTATTGGAAATAATGTTGTCTATTTATTGAGATGATCAATTTACCTTAAGCAAAATATTGTTCTGCTTCTCATATGAAAGAAAACAACCTTTTTTGTGTTCTGGGTTTAAAAACAAGGCAATGTATGTGGTTTTAACCGATTCTAAACAAATTTTTAAGTCCCTTTCTTAATGGATTTCATTATTAATGAAATGGAAAGTAAGAAAAAATTAACGAAAATTCCAGAAACATTTTTTGTGGGTAATATAAATTTAAAAAATTTCATTAGAACTGCATAACCTCTTTTCACGATGTCCGACTTTGGCTCACTCACGAAACACGCACGAAATCTGTCTTTGAGTTGCGGGTACACCTCTAAAAATAACCAGCTGTAGCTCCAGAACTAGTTACAAGGTTCACATTATGAACGCGTTAGCTTATTTGACTCGCTCTTGCAGGCATGGTCACACTGCGAACACACACGTCCACGTACGTTCTACATAGCTAAAAAAGAATTAGTTAATAATCGTTAATCAATGTTTTATTACTAAATTAAGGGTAGTAAACAAACACACCAACTTAACGCCAGCACACAGAGCAGGCAGCGCAAGCGAGGGAGTGGCGGAGAGTAATTTTTGGTCACACAACAGCAACAACAAAAGCGAAGGCAACAACGTCAACAATTTTTTGTAAATTGTGTGGAAAAAAAACTAACAAACTTTACAAATAAATTCGAGTAGCGAAAATGACAGCGGGACCCACCAAGCAAGAGATCGAATCGGTTTTCAGTCGCCTACGTTCCCAGCCAGCGAATAAAGTGAGTTGGCCTAGTTTTGCTAGGGCCAGCCCTTTGAAAATTGACCACCCCCTCACAATCCCCTCTCTCACTCTTTGTGTAGTCCTGCTTCGATTGTGCAGCCAAGGCACCCACCTGGTCTTCCGTCACCTATGGCATCTTCATCTGCATTGATTGCTCTGCGGTGCATCGTAATCTGGGTGTCCACTTGACTTTTGTGCGCAGCACCAATCTGGATACGAATTGGACTTGGCTGCAATTGCGCCAAATGCAGTTGGGCGGCAATGCCAATGCGGCGCAGTTCTTCCGTGCCCACAATTGTGCGAGTACGGATGCCCAGGTTAAGTATAATTCCAGGGCTGCTCAGCTCTATAGAGACAAACTGGCAGCGCAGGCACAGCAGGCCATGAAGATACATGGCACCAAGGTGAGCAACATACAAATAGAGGGCATTTACCGCTCGCCTACTAATCCAACGCTTGTTTAAAGTTTCAAATTGTGTTTAATTAACATTTTGTTTTGATTTTTGCTTTGTGCTTGTGCCTTACACAAAACACACAAAAACACTTGACACATGCAGCTGCATCTGGATCCAACGGTGGACAAAAGCGAAGGCAATGGCTTGACCAAAACTGAGGAAGAGGATTTCTTTGCTCAGGACTTTAATGCGGCAAACAACAACATCAGTCAGGTTAGAACACATAAAGACGCTACAAATTAAATGCCACAGTTTGGAGTTGATGTTATTTCAAAATTATTTTATTGTGACTTGGATTAATTTTTCAATAATTTTGCAGCTGGATACCAAACCTGCTGCAGCTGTATCTGCCCCTGCTCCTGCCGCTGCTGCTGCTGCTACTATCCCTGTGGAGGCGCAGCTGGGTGCACCTAGTGTGAATTTGCTGAACGCATCGGTACCAACGGCACAGACAGGCATGACTTCTTCAATAGGCGTGCGCAAGATTCAACCAAAAAAGGGTGGAGTAAGTGATGGAATTCCATTTTTCTTAAATATCATTACTGGCAGGTTAAATATCACTCTCTAATTTAGAATTTTACCAGATTTACAAGACTTCTTTCGCCTGTAGCGGCCAGACTCGCTTTTAACATTAAAAACAGATAACCCCAAAATAAAACAATTCGCTTATCACTTATAACAAGACCAAGATCTATGTAGATTTTTTAATTATTATCATCAAAACCTAGTAAGCGATTTCGTTGCATCATTTAACCGTTCTGTATTTTTTCAATTAGTTTCTTAGAACTCGTACGGTGTTTAAAACCAACGATAGATTGATTCTATTTAAAAGACGTTTTTAATCGTTGTGTGAGTAGCAAAGGCCTCTATTAGAGGCATCCTTCAGCGAAGCCAGATCAGAAGTAGTAAAAGCGACTGGTCTGAACCAATGTCTTAAAATAGTTTCTTATGTAGAAATAGTTGCTTACATAGAAAAAATGGAGTACAGTATAGATAAATAAGCAGATTTATTAGTTAAAATATTATTAATCAAGTTTTTTTTAGAGCTTCTTTGTCTCTAATTCAAATCAAAAACAAGATCTCATTGCTAGTGAAGTTATTTTCCTCTGCCCATTCTAACGCAAAGTTGAAGGAATATATCACATTATCGATGTTGATTCTGCTTGCATATGACCCTCTTTGCTCGCGATGCTTTCGTCCAGGGCTTAATTCCGAAACGAATTTCGAATGTCCGGTCTGTTTTTTTGGTTTAAGTTCTATTTCGGTTTTCAAAATTCGATACGGTACACATTGGGGCGACTAGAATTCCGTGCCAAAAATTGATATTTTTTTTTGGATATTTTGAAACAAAAAATAACTTTTGTTATTTTTTATCTCAAATATCGATTGAGCAATTTTATTCTTCTTACATTATTGAGCATACACTGTGGCCTAAATTATTTTGACAAAGAATTCATAAATAAACCATATATCAAAATAAAATTTTGAAATTTATATCGGATAATGCAGTAACTTTTCACATATCGGCTGCTTAGTTTAGAAAAATATAAATCAAAATGTGCAAATGGGGGTTGGCATAAGTATTTTGACAAGATTTAAAAATGGATTTATTCTCAGCACAGGACCTCAAATGCTAAAACAACGATTGGTTCTAGACAAGTTTTTCACGCTGAACCCGAATCTGGCTTTAGAAATTCCATATCTCTAACGGATTAACTGTAAAATGGACATAAAAATGCCCAAAATGGCCCTTTTTGCCCATTTTCCCTGGATTCCATGTCCTAGAAACGAGCTATCTTTTAAAAATTTGATTTGTCATGTTATAGTACTTAGTTTTATCTTAAATTTTAGTTCATACTTTCTTAATTTTTTATAAGATATAAGTTCGTGATCGATCTGCGAAGAATGGCCGATTTGCATGAAAATTAAAATTTTTTGTGCTTTTCATGAGCTACACTGGCGCCAGTTAGTTTTTGAGCTAAAACGCACCCAAATATGCATTATTGCTTTAAAAGCGGCAGTGTAGATCGTGAAAAGCACAAGAAATTGAAATTTTTATGCAAATCGCCCATTTTTTGCAGATCGATCACGAACTTATATCTTATAAAAATTAAGAAAGTATAAACTACAATTTACAGATAAAACTAAGTACTATAACTTAACAAATCAAATTTTTAAAAAATAGCTCGTTTCTAGGACATAAAATCCAGGGAAAATGGGCAAAAAGGGCCATTTTGGGCATTTTTATGTCCATTTTACAGTTAATCCGTTAGAGATATGGAATTTCTAAAGCCAGATTCGGGTTCAGCGTGAAAAACTTGTCTAGAACCAATCATTGTTTTAGCATTTGAGGTCCTGTGCTGAGAATAAATCCATTTTCAAATCTTGTCAAAATACTTATGCCAACCCCCATTTGCACATTTTGATTTATATTTTCTAACCTAAGCAGCCGATTGTGTACTACTTATGTGTTATTGAAAGCTTACTTTTATACCATTATCCGATATAAATTTCAAAATTTTAGGATTTTTTGTTCAAACGATATAATGGTTTATTTATGAATTATTTTTGGTCAAAATAATTGTGCCCACTAGTGTAGTTTTGACTATGTTGTGTAAATTTTTCATGCAAAAATATTAAACCTTTAGCCCGTGACAGAGCTTCCCCCAGGACGTCTTGAAAAAAAAAAAAAACAATTTGCGGTGTTCACTGTAACTCGGCCGGAAATTATCTGAATATGAAAAACCATAAAAGTTTTGTTAAATTATAAACAAATCTTCCCCCCAACGTTCTCTGATTATTTTTTTTTTTAATTTAAAAATTTTTGACGGCCATCTAAAGTGGGAACCGTTATTTTCGACTAAAATTTCCGCCATTTTGTGGGTGGGAAACACCCTTAATGTTAAAAAAAATATTCTACTAAACGTAGGGGGGAGGTATTTTATATGAAGAAAATGTGTACAAAGTTTGAAATGAATCGGTCGAGTAGTTTTCAAATGGCAGTGAACACGGACTTCGAAAAAGTAGTTTTCGGGAAAATCGATTTAAAGTTTTTTATACGGCAGCAATCAGGTAGCTAGACCGGTTGTTTGAAACGCTGTAACTCCGTAAGTTTTACTCGGATTGACTTCAACTTTGTACACAGTATTCTCGACATGTTGTTCGTTCAGAAAAAAAATATAAGAAAAATGAAAAAAAAAAATAATTTAAATTTAATTTTTTGGAAAAAAGGTAAAAAAAACAACTTTTTTTTTGTATTGTTGGACATAAAGTAGTTACCCGCGCGCGATCGCTCTTTGAAATAAATTTTAAAATAAAGTTTCAACAATCAACTTTATGTCCTGAAACAATTAGCCCTTTTTTTGCCTTTTCTGAGAAAATAGAATTTTTTGTAAGCGAAGTCATTTTCAAAATTCCAATATCGCCAGCCCTGGAACATTCGCGCGCATGTTGAATGTCATTAATCAGCTGTTCTAACACCTGTTCTGATTGTTTACTTTCTTGATATTTGCGAGTGGACTAAGTTTGAAAATACTTTTATTTAAATAACCATGAAAAATGAAGCAGGTAGTGTATATTTTAGTGTTTTGCTTTAAGAAAATGATAGAGTCGAGAAAGAAATTCTGCTACTTATTAACACTGTGATGCAAGTTGAAGGCGCTGAAGTTGAAGTAAGCCATCAGTTAATTCTTTCAATGATTGACGGAAAAGCTTGTAATGCATTGACGGAGACAACATAAACATCTAAGTGTTACATTTGCGGAGCAACAAGCAAACAATTTAATAACATTGACGAAATGTTATTAAAGGAAGTGATAGCGGAAAATTTGAAATTCGAGCTTTCAACTTTGCATGGATGGATTCGGTTTTTTGAATGCCTTTTGCATTTGTCCTTCAAATTGTCTATAAGAAGGTGCCAAGACAGATCGGTAGAAAACAAAGAAATTGTTGCCAAGACAAAAAATCGAATTCAAAACGAATTCTAGGGAAAACTAGGCTTACTTAGTAATCTCCCGAAACCTGGATTTGGAAGTAGTAACTATGGTAACACTGCAAGGCGATTTTTTCAAAATGCAGAATTGACTGCAGAGATAACTAAGATAGACTTCGATTTGCTTAAAAGAATGCACACTATATTAATAGTTGTTTCATGCAAATATGATATTAATATAGACAAATTCAAAAATGATGCCTTGGAGACTGCTAGGCATTTCGTAAATATGTACCCTTGGTACAATATGACGCCGACTTTGCATAAATTTTTTTTCAATGCAGTCGGGAAAAGTGGAACCTCGATGTTCTAAATAGAATGTTCATTACCTCGGATCCTCTAGCATCGAGGCATTTCAAGAGACTTTAGCTCTGTAAATGTACTTGTAGTTCAAGATTTGTATGAAAGTAGCGATATGAAAGGAGCGATGAGGAATAAAGTAAATTGTTCAATATAATACGAAATTGGTTATGTTGTTTTTTATTATAATTATCTCTAAAATCTAAAAAGTTTTGAAAATTTAAACCCGATTATTCCAACGAAATCTATAGAATACACTCTTTCGACTGCGAAAAAATAACTCCAAGTTAATAACATTAGCAAAGAATCGTATTGGCCAGTTTTTTAGCTTCCTATGTTTCGAAAAACAAATTGATTTCGCAAAAACAGGTAACAATTTTTTTCTTTTTAATTCTAAAAAAAAAAATGTCCACTAAATATTTCCAACTTTTAACTTTTTATACCCTGTTCCCATTAAAAATGCGAAAAAGGGGATCATGAAGTTGTGCAAATGTATGTAACAGCCAGAAGGAAGCACCTCCGACCCCATAAAGTATATATATTCTTGATCAGCATCAAAAGCCGAGTCGATTTAGCCATGTCCGTCTGTCCGTCTGTCTGTCTGTATGAACGCGTCGATCTCAGAGACTGCAACAGATAGAGCCACAATTTTTGGCATGTATGTAGGTGTATACTGTACCCACATCGAGTTTGTTTCAGATTTGGAAAATTCCTCCTCCTCCATCTTTTAACAGCGAAAAACTTTCTTTCTCTCTGTATAAACGCGTGGATCTCAGAGACTATAAGAGGTAGAGCCACAAATTTTTGCATGTATGTAGGTGTTTACTGTACCCAGATGAAGTTTGATCCAGATTTGGCAAATTCCTCCTCCTCCTTATTCTAACCGCGAAAAACTGTCAGAGCTACAATTTTTAAGCTTTAACCTAGTGACATAATATATATTCAGTAAGACCCAATATCTGTCTATTCTGTATACCACTATAAGATCCGAGCAAAACCACCGAATATATGCAAGTGCGCCTCCCCATTTATTCAAATAAATTATAAAATAAAAGGAGTTCAAAGCTATAGGAACCAAATTAGTTGGAACAGGGTATTTTGCTGTCGGGGCACTCGACCGCAACACTCTTACTTGTTTTTAATAGTTTAATACTCTTAAAAAGATGGCATCAACATATTTTTGATACAGCGCTTCGCTGAATTATGGCGCGTTTTGACCTTTTCGCCCCACTGTGCGGTACCCGGATTTTTATTTCGATATACCGGTACGTACCGGTATAAGTACTACTTTTTTTCAATATTGGAAAAATTAAATTCTAAAAGGAATCTAAATCATTTTATTCCTGTTTAATGAAACGAATCCAAATTCAACACAAAATGAATGATTTAACATTTAAATTAAAATTATATAGACTTCATTTTCGTATGCTCATATATATTATATTATGTATGATTAGTTTTCGAATTAAACTTCGAGTTTTATACGGCCACTATATAGCATTCTTGTGATTTGCTCTCAGTAACATAATTGCATTCAATGTGATTGAGTCCATGCTACGTCTTTCACGCTAACCTGCGTAGCTGGAACAGAAAGATCGACTTTTAAAATCTCATACAATTCTGGGAACTTTTTGGAGGATTCCGACCACCAGTTAAGAATGTTTTCATGGTTTCGAACACGAATATGTGCGAGAAAAGTGTTAATGGAATCCAGTAGCTTATTTGTTTACACAATTGATGAGTTATTATTACCAAGAATCTCTTCGTCGGCGCATTCAGTATCCGAATTTTGAACTGCATTCATCATTAAGCAGTGATAGATCAGCAAACGACAAAATGTGTGCAGAAATATTTAGTAAAATATCGATACAAGTATTTTTTGCTCAGTACTTAGCTTTACATTAGACATTGGGTCCAAAAATATGCCACATTAAGATGCATTGTTTTCAAAAAAAGATTTCTCTTGCTTTTCTATTTCCTGAAAAAAAAAAACGATTTCGCAAAAGAGGACAATATTTTATTATTTACAATTTGATAAGAAACTAGATTTTCGGCTTGAAGTGTAGTTGCAACGCCCAAAGGTTTTCCACCGGATTTTCCTCCCACAAAACGAACATTTTTGCCTTGCGTTGCGTGCATTGATGCGTCGTCCTGTTGGGAAATGAATTTTAACGCCTTCTACAGAAGAAAAGCCAATAAATACAATAGCAAAATGTCCACGTACTCTCTGGAGTTCATATGAGTGTTTGGAAATGCCAGCTCCAAGCATCCAGACTCGCAGAACGCAGCCCAAACCATCAATGATCCTACTCCAAAATTTCTCTTAGAAAGGTACAGGGGTTCCAAATCAAACCTCCAGTAGTGTGAAAACACATCAGGACCGTCCAAATTAATCTTTTTTTCATCCGAGAAAATTTTGTCGGAAGATAAATTAATATTTGCATTGCTTTATAAAAACTTTTTTACTTTTGTCCAGTTGGTTGCCATGTTAGTTTTGGTGAATTTTATCCGGGCTTCATTATGGCGGTCCAGCCACCTTCAATTCTTGTCGCACTATGTTTTCAGATATCTTTAAAGATCGTGCAACGGTCTAGCGAGACACTTTTTCGCCACATTCAGCCGCTAACTCATAAGCAGCACTCACAAGTCGGCGCTAGTCACTCTGGCTTATCTTCGGCTTACGTCCTCCGTTTTTGAAGAGGGTATATACAAATTGCTGGGATGTTTGTAACGCATAGAAGGAAAAAGTCTTTTCGTACAAATACACTGCACATTTGATGGTTATAGTATATAGCTGCCAGAGAAACGATCGTTCGAAAAACTGGTTTTAGTGAGAAAAACTTTTTTGTTGTCCATGCAAACGTATTTATAAGTTTTCTATGCTTTCACACAACTCTCCCGAGATTTATGAAAATCGGTCAACTATAGTATAGCTGCCATACAAAAGATAGGCCAGAAAAAATTCTTAGTAGGAAAACCTTTTTGTTTTCAATGCTATCGCTTCCAAACTTGCAATTCTTTCAAGTTTGATTCAAATCGGATGGCTATAGCAAATAGCTGCCAAATGAACGATCGGTATAAAAAGTAGTTCTAGTGTAAAAAACTTCAATGGTAGCATCTTTATACTTTCCAGTTACGAATATTATATGTTTCAACACAATTTTGAAGAGTTTGATCAAATCGGATGAATATATCGTGTAGCTTCCATATACATAACAAACTGGCTGGCGTATTTCATACTCCAAGGGTTTATAAACTTTGGTCGAGCCGAATTTGATCGCCAGAATTTGGCCCCTGTCGACATCTGACAGCACTGGCCCACTTGGCATATTTACAAATTTGTTACAGAAAGTCACTTCAACCGTGGTCGTGGGTGCGACAGAAAAAATCAACATGCGGCCATAATCTTGCTTCAGTGGTTATTAGATAAGTTTGAAGAGGACATAAAGACAAATTTTAGTGACTGTTGGTTTTAATCGCTGCTTTGAAAGAAACAAGCTTGTAAACAATCAGAAATTTTTTCGGACCGTCCATTTAAAATACGATTCCACCTAATATTCGACCTCTAGTAATGACAATTTTCTACTCGGTAATTGGAATTATTTTATATATCTAACTCGATCTCTTCTTCTTCACCTTTTTATCTAGCTGGGCGCGCGTAAAGTAGGCGGTTTGGGAGCCACCAAGGTCAAGGCTAATTTTGCTGATATCGAGGCACGTGCGAATGCGGCAAATGAAATGAAATCTGCAGCAGCTGCTACAAGTCTAGCCCAATCCACCGATAAGTCTCCACAAACGGCTGAAGAGGAATTGGAACAAGTGGCTAGCATGCGTTTGGCCTATCAAGAGTTGTCAATGCAAAAGACTCGAGAGGAGGCCAAACTCAAGAGTATGGATCCGGCCAAGGCCAAGCAAATGGAGCGTTTGGGCATGGGTTTCAATTTACGTGGCTCGGATGTAGCGCACTCGGCCTTGAGTGATATGGAGACCATTCAGCAGACAGCGGCACCCAAGTCGAAAATGTCGCAGCTAGAGAATGAAAACTTCTTCAATGATTATTCACTCAATTTGTACAGCAATAGCAGCCTGGGAGAGAAGAAGGAGAGTAACTCCACTTCCAGCTCGAGTAAATTGGATAAATTTGAATTGGATGCTTTGGGCTATGAAACCATAGAGCCTATAGGTGGTAATCATGGTAACATCACGTCCATGTTTGCAGCCAGCAATGATTATGATAAGCCTAAGGCCAAGACCACCTCCAGCTCTTCTGCCACCTCTTCCTACTCCGCCAGCAAGAGTAAAAGCAACAATGCCAGCAGCAATGATCCTGTGATGGCGCAACAGAAATTTGGCAACTCGAAGGGTTTTGGTTCTGATCAATATTTTGCCAGCGAACAATCATCGTCTGATGTTAGCGCCAATTTGAATCGTTTTCAAGGATCACGTGCCATTTCATCGTCGGATTACTTTAATGATGGCACTTCGGGTGTTAGTCAAAGAGGTGAGTGAGGATCTATTAATAATTTCTACTGTTTAATTCAATTGCATTTCGTTTGATAGGTAGCGGCGGCGGCTATGCGTCATCGGTGAACTTTAACGCTCCCGATTTGGATATGGAGAGCGTTAAGGAGAGTGTACGTCAAGGTGTACATAAAGTAGCCGGACGTCTGAGTAATATGGCTAATGATGTGATGTCATCGATTCAGGATAAATATGGTTACTGATATCAAAGGCAGCAGCAGCAGCTGCAGCCCAGCCAAGCAAGCATTAGCAGCAGCAGTAGCGGTGACGTTGGCGAAGGAAGAGAACCTAATTTTAATGTTTTTATATATTAGTAGTCTGAAATGAAACAATTAGCCATTAGGCAAAAAGTTATTACAATT
>JAEIFU010001375.1:0-71017 GCA_018904235.1 Lordiphosa stackelbergi | reverse complement strand
TTGGGTGTGATTAAGAGCGTTTTCTTAACCGCATGAAACTTCAGATCATGGGCGGTGCAATTTAAACAATTTTCCAGAAAGAACCAACCGTCGCTTCTCATATGCAAAAGTGAACTCAATTTGTTCTTAGAACTAACAACTCGCCTAGCCTAAGCAAACAGAAGTCGAATGCGTAAGAGAGGATTAGAAATTCATTGAAAGCACCCAGTTACTTTCAATCAATAGGTAGACGGGCCAGTTTGTGTATTGGGCGTCGAAGGATTCCCTTGGATGTTCTCACATCAACGACGCGTACATATACATCCTTGCCGGGTACAATCGCCTCGATGCGACCCAGGAGCCATCGATGTGGAGCAACATGATCCTCGTGGATTATGACCATGTCGTTGATGGCGATGTTTGGAGATGGCTTGGTCCAGTTCGTTCGAGCTTGAAGTTCGTGAAGATATTCCGTTGACCAACGTCGCCAGATGTGCTGTTTGATTGCGCTCACTCGCCGCTCCAGGTGGCCAAGATGCTCGTCTGAGGTTGGCCGTTCTGGAAGCGCACGCAACAACTCGCCTGTTAGGAAGTGGCCAGGTGTTAGCGCAGACAAGTCGTTTGGATCTGGTGAATGTGGAGTCAGTGGGCGCGAGTTAAGTATGGCTTCTGTTTCATCAAAGTGCGATTAAGTAGACCTTTCGCGCTCTTAACCGCGGCTTCCCAGAGGCCGCCAAAGTGTGGAGCCCTGGGAGGAATAAATCGAAAATTGACAAATTCATTAACGCAATAACTTGTGATTATGTTTTGGGCTTCAGTTTTAAAAAGGAATTCCTTCAATTCCTTCAGCTTATTGCAGGCGCCTGCGAAATTTGTCGCGTTGTCTCAGAAAATGTCGTTGGGCAGTCCACGTCTGGCGATCATGCGTTTCAATGCAGCTATGAATGCATCCGTTGAGAGTTCGGACACGACTTCTATGTGGACTGCCTTGGTGGCAAAACACACAAATATTGCGATATAGCTTTTGTAGGCACCCTTTCCCCTGATGCGAAAATATGTGGGAATTGGTCCGCAGACATCAACTCCGCAGCGTGCAATGGGCCTAGACAGCGTTAGGCGTTCGACAGGCAAATTTCCTATCACTTGCTGTAACATCTTGGGTCGATACCGCATACAGTGAAGGCAAGTCCTGACGACTCGACGAGCAACATCTCAGGCATTCACAATCCAGAATTGTAAGCGGATCAGTCCAAGCAACACCTTTTCGCCAGCGTGGTAGTTGGTGAAGTGAAGGTGTCGAACATAGTTGGTTACATAGACATCCTTCTTGGGAAGCATTATAGGATGCCTCTGGGGTTCCGGAACCGAGTTCCAGACGACCTCCTACTTTAAGAAGAGGGAATCCATTGGTATTCTGTAAAAAAGGAGAAAGAGACTTCAGGTGACTGCGAACCTGTATTCCCCTTTGGAGGGCGAAAATCTCATCGGCAAAGTGATGCTGCTGCAAGTTCCAGATAATGCAGTGTAAAGCCCTTTGAAGTTCTTCGGGGCATGGATGTTTCGTGTCGAATTTCGATTTCCTTGCTGCCTTGCCAAATCGAAACATGAAAGCCACTACCTTTAAGCAGCGTTGGCACGAGCTTATCACGGAAAGCCGTTCCAGAAGATAGTTTGAGGTGGCCATGGCTGCGAATACCGACCTTCGTTTTTCCATCTCCAACGCATCTGAGTCGAGATTTGAGCAGACGTTCGCAGGCCAGTTTTGAGCTTCTTGTAGTAAATACAATGGTCCTTTAAACCAGGCCGAATGTGTGAGTTCTGTCAGTGTGCAACCTCTAGAGACCAGATCAGCTGGATTTTGACGAGTTGGAACGAACCTCCATTGGCAATTCGAGGTATCCTCTTGAATGTCAGAAATGCGATTTCCGACAAATGTTGAAAGCGTCGCCGAGTGTTGCCTGATCCAGTGTAGAACAAGCTGCGAGTCACACCATAAGAATGTGGCGGAAACTCGATCGCCAAAGACAGCCAAGACTTTGACATACAGTTGTGCCAAAAGATGTGCTCCACAGAGCTCGAGCTTAGGTAGAGATATCTTCTTCGTTGGAGCTACCCTTGATTTGGAGGTGACCAAATGCACCATTACCCTGCCATCCTCATCGACCGTTCGTGCATAGATGCAGCATCCATAGGCGCGAATAGACGCATCGCAGTAGCCGTGTAGTTACAGCTCTCCTGTCTTTGCCTGCAAGAAAAATCTAGGGATTGACAGAGCCTCCAACGAAGACAGCGATGATACAAATGTGGTCCATGCTGGATGTAATGGATGAGGAACTGATTCGTCCCAATTCAACTTGAGTAGCCAAAGTTCCTGTAACAAGATTTTAGCGATCATGATTAGTGGTGAAAGTAGTCCTAGCGGGTCAAACAGAGATGACGACAAATCTTTCGGAAATAGCCATTTCTCGAAACTGCGTGCACTTGAAGATCCTATGATCAGTTCTAGAGCAGATTGGGCATGACTGCGTGGCGCAGTTGAAGCTATGTCCCGTGCGTGATGATTGTTGTTGACGTGGTTTCCCAGCATCCTTGTGCGCGGTAGCGCTCTGCTTGATGGCGGACTCCAACTGTTGGCAGTGCCGCTCAACAACATTCAGACATTCATTCCAATTAGGGATCTTTGATGTTGTCTAGGAAGACAATTGTTGGGTTATCGTACCTAGAGTTCAGACTAGCCGTGACCTGAACCGCCCTTACGGTTTCTAAAGCTGCTCCTTGCAGACAATTGATCAGTTGATTAAATTTTTCGATTGGGGACAATGATGACTGTTGATCGACAACCTGCTTGAATGTAGTGATGAAGTTCTTATACTCCGAATACTTGCCATCGAAAATAGGAAGAGCAAGTCGGGACAATTTCATAGACGTGACAGTGAACGTTGGTTGACCCGATGTTTGGCCTACAGTAACGTTGTGCGGGTCATCTCCAAGCTGTTCCTTAATGCAAACCTTGATCGAGACGTACAGATCTTCCACTTCGCTGCGATAGTCAGCCTGTGCCTCATCTGTATCATGTTGCTCAATTTCAGATTGAACAACCATAATTTGCTTGAAATATGCCTCTAATATTGAGAGGCGACAAGTGAGTTCAGCTGGCGACAGCGGCGGCGGCGGCCTGTCGGCTTTCTTAGCTGGCTTAACTGCAGTGCTGATACGTGAGATGCTTCTGCGGAGATTGGAACGCTTTTGCTTTAGGGAATCTAAGGTTGCAGTTGTCATGGTTACGCAGAATACTTTACTTTTCTTTATTATTTGCGAGAACTTTATAATCTCTGTTGTTGTGCAGAACAGAAATATGGCGAATAGTTTTAGGGCTGCCAATCTGCAGAAATTCTGCAATGAGGCTTCGAACTGAACTTGCGATGAGCACAGCGGACGAGTGTGGCAACGCTAAAGTTCCGATAATGAACCAGTGAACTAGGTTCAAAGTGGCCAACTGCGAACTTTATTTGCATGTGCTTATGGCTGAACTCTGTTGTGTGTGTATGGCTGCTCATGATACAATTAAACAAGGTAGTCCATTCGGCAAAATCATAGTCCCCTGATATAAGTGCGAGTGAAATAGCGTTGAATAGTTAGTGTGAGTGAAACGGCTACATAGTGCGTCGATTAACCCGCGCACGGTGCATGGGGCTAAAAGTTTTCTTAGTTATGACAAGAGTTCGAGTGTTTATAATTTTATTTTTATTAGTTTTGAGTTAGACATAATTCTTTGTTTTTGTTGTTTGACAGCCATTCTCTTGTTCAAGCTCTTAATTCTAAAGTATATACGTATCTTAAAATAAAATTGTTTTATATTTACACTAATATCGACCTGCTCAGCGGCGTGTAACATCTTCAATCTTCAGGCTCGTTCTCTTTGTTTTCAAAATTTTGGACGGCTTGAGAAAAGTCAAGATTAAACCACTCATCAGAATCGTCTTGCTTGCCATTCCACAATTCTGTATTCTTAGCTAAATAAGATTTAAAGGTTATTAATAACTGATAATAATTAAAAAAAAAACATGAATGACAGCACAAAATACGGAGCACAATACAAACATAGAAACATCGCTGAAACATATATCTAAACATTTGACAATTAGTGGTGTTAATATTAATGAAATATTAATCGGTTGTATTTGTTATACCTGTTATATATTTTCTTAATCTATACTTGAACTGCAGTGGAGTCGGATGGTCGAACTGCCCACCTCTCGACCGCATGGCCCCAAAAAAGTTTTCAAGAATATCTTGGTTAAGACGACTTGTTAAAATATATTCCAAGCCATACTTCTCCGCCAAGTAGCTATGTAGCAAGTAGCTACGGAACTGCAGTCGAATTAAGTCGTCTTCTTTTCAGTGGCTGCCCTGCGCCTGATAACGACTTCCACTGTGAAGCACTAAAATGCGTATCGCAAATTTTAGAGCTCTCAATAAGGCTACAGCCCAGAGACTGCTCCTATAAAGCTCTTTTCGCAATACATTTTGGAACATGCACAAACTTTACGCCTAGCACGTGCTTGCGACTACAACTGCAAAGACATTTTTTTCTTGGCCGCTTAAGGGTTAAAGCTCTGGAAAAAAACCATCCGCACACAACCTTTCAGTTTGACAAGCAGGCACGCACTGAAATTAGGGGACCAAAAACCGAACGACTTCGGCAATCCGAATGGACTACCTTGTTTAATTGTATCATGTGGCTGCTCACTTACATGCGTACTCACAAGATTGTGTTGAGGTTACGTAGAGATGGTGTATGCATCTGGAGCGAGCGAAGAGAAGAGACAAATAACGGCGACTGAAGTAGCGGTGTTAGGCAGCGGCGTTGACGACAAGAGGGCGGCAACGGCATCCACTGATGATGTAGGTTAAGGCGAACGGTGTCCACTGGGACTGAGCAAACTTACAGCCAAGAATGTACGATGATAAGTTTGCTGCTGATGCCAGTGGTGTAGACGACAGGGGACTTCTTAGCGATGGGGTGGGCGACAGGGGCCTTCTAAGCGATGATATACTTGTGCGCGTAGCTGTGTTGAAACAGCGTAGCAATTTCCAGGTGAAATGAACAGACCTGCGACCACTACGATGGTATGCCATGACCAGGTGTGCTGCTGTGCTTTGGATGAGTGCGTGTCCCGTTGATAGAGCGGCGACCGACGTAGTCCAAAGTGCAAATCGTACCACGTGTACTAACGGGCGAGCGATTCGCGTCAAAGTTCAAAGTGGAATTCACGGACGAGGGATTGGAATTTTTCCCGGAATTTTTTAGAATTGTAAATAACACTGCCCCACGTTGGGCGCCAGAATGTTGGGTGTGATTAAGAGCGTTTTCTTAACCGCATGAAACTTCAGATCATGGGCGGTGCAATTTAAACAATTTTCCATAAAGAAACAACCGTCGCTTCTCATATGCAAAAGTGAACTCAATTTATTCTTAGAACTAACAACTCGACTAGGATTAGAACAGTTGACAGTTATATGTACATGTTAACAGTGGGTTCAGATAGTTTAACAATTCATTCAAATATAAAACGAGAAAGGCAAAGCTAACTTCGTCTGTACCGAAGTTTTGATACACTTGAAATAGCTTGTCTCAACGGTTAGAGACTTCGACCAAACATCGCAGATCAGCTTAAAAACATTACATATTACCCATGACCGTGTTTGAGAGCAGTAATATTGAGAACAAAACAGTTTTTCTTACTAAAAACCATTTTCCGAACGAACATTTGTATGGCAGCTACAAGAAGTAGTCATCCGATCCGGTCGGTTCCGACATATTAGCAGCGTGCAGTAAAAAGAAGACTCTGTGCAAAGTTTCAGCTCGATAGCTCCAAAACTGAGGGACTAGTTCGCGTAGAAACAGACAGACGGACGGACGGACAGACGGACGGACAAAGCTTAATCGACTCAGCTCGTCATGCTGATCAAGAATATATATACTTTATGTGGTCGGAGATGATTCCTTCTATGCGTTGCAAACTTCTGGGCAAAATTATAATACACTTTTCAAGTGTATAAAAAGATTAGAAAACTTCAATGTGTGTATGAAATAACAGAATATACGAAAAGTGACCCAACAGAGACAAAGAACAAACTAGACCAACTAGGCAGCAGGAACAACCTGACCCTACGATGGATACCGGGACACAACAACATCCCTGGAAACGAATTGGCCGATGGCACGCAAGGGTGCAGCCACCGCAATGGTAGGGCCAGAGCCCTATTGCGGTATAGGCCAACACACAATAAAAGAACTCCTAAGAATGGAAGAGAATACGCTTAGAACAGCCTCCTGGGTAAACACCAGAGGAATGAGACAAGCTAAAGCATTAATAGTGAACCACAAACTCAAAAGGTTTCAAAAGTTAATCCAACAAGGAAAGAATGCCCTCAGGATTCTGACAGGGCTCTACACGGGTCACTGCAGACTGCGGAGCCACATGTATAAGTTGGGAATAACAAACACCCAACTTTGCAGATACTGTGAAGAGAAGGAGGAGTCCTTTGAACATATACTAGAACACTGCGATGCCCTAGCGAGGCGCAGACTCAGCAAATTTGGGAAACACATTCTACACCCAAGCAATATCGGCAACTTAGAACCCACAAAAATCGTGGCTTTTGTACAGGAAATAGGGCTGCTAGGAGAGCTATAAACTCAGTAGGGGGGCACAATAGACCAATATTGGTCGCGGTGCACCACTTCCCCAACAACAAATAAAAAATAAAATAAAAAACTTTCGATATTATTTGGGTGAATAATAAACTTACCAATGAATGAACGACTCAAAAGAGTTAACCCATCTACTTTTAAAGAGATTAATTTGCCTTCGACTTCCTTTTTAATAACCTCAATCAGCTGCTCTGATTTACATAGTACGTCCTCGCTTACTGATTGCGGGTTAATAAAATTCCCACAACCCAGGCTTTGGCGGAATCCGAGGTCGTACATCAGAGCAAACAGCCTTCCATCAACAGTGCACAGAGAAACACACGCATCTCGAATAGTCTGTGTTACTTGCCACCTGAATGCTGGGCTTCAGTTCATCAATGGACGTGGTACCAGCAGTTTTCTTTCAAAAATTTTAGTATAGGAGTATTTTGCATATAAAAATATACTCCAAGGGTGTGGCTTAACACCTAACCTCCCCTGTCCCCTGGCTACGCCACTGACATATATGTTCAATGCACACAGTTGTAGTTTTCGCTTCATTTCATCAGGGTCATGCAAAAATTAGCATGTACTATATACGAAATACATTAATAATAATGATGTATTGGTATGTTCGCACAGAAAAGTCTCGAAGCTTACATATGTAGGTAGATACATGCATACAAAAATTCACATACGAAATTCATATGTACGAAATAATTATTTATTTGTACATATGTATGTCCAGTGGACATTGTCCACACAAAAAAGTCTCGAAGCTGCTTATGGGCATTTCCAAAAAAAGGTCCACCGAGACCAACAAATTAAAAGTTCTTGTAGAATTTTCATATTATCATTTTATTGTTAAAAAACATTCATATTTAATTAATTTAAGTTGTTTTAACATATATTAACTACCCATGATGAGCATATCCACTGCAAAGTTGCACAAGTGCTTTTTCTCTATCTGTGACATTTTTAATTGGTTGCCCTTTTAATTTTAACTTCAGTTAGATAGAATATACATGATAAAGAGTGTTCCACAAAATTTCACTCAGACAACAAACAATCTTTAAAAAAATGGAAAGAGTGCAATGCTGTTTCGGTTAACTGTAAATTGTTAGCTTGCTTTGGTCCACTTTTCAATGTAACGTTCGACATGAAAATAGATGGAAAGAGTGCAATGCTGTTTCGGTTAACTGTAAATTGTTAGCTTGCTTTGGTCCACTTTTCAATGTAACGTTCGACATGGAAATAGATCATTTGCTATCAGTGTGTCGCAAATCAGAGAAGTAAGTGCGCCGAAAATTTAGCACAAACAGAGTTTAAAGTTAGCAATTCAATAAAAAAAAAACGATTGGAAAAAAAAATATTTTAGTATTTGGAAGTCATTCAAAGTTGGTCACGTTCGACATTGTAAGTAATAATTTGTGATTTATAATTAATTTTTTCTACAATGTATATTTATTTATGCATGTGATTGTATGTATGTTTTTTACATATAGATGAGCGCTGCGAAAAATGAAGAGAACTGCAAACGATGGAGAGCAAGCTTGAAGAAAGACTCTTATCTCTTAAAAAACAAGCAACGGATGCAAGGAAATAGAGCACAACTAAAACGATTGAGAGAAGAATGTTCTAAAAAGAAAAGTTTGGCAGATTACCAAATCTCAAAATATTGTTATATTAGATGCTCTATCCTTTCTCCAATGTCTTCTTTTTTGGTATCGTTATTATCTTGCTCCCATATCCAATCCATCGCATTTCTTGGAGTGCAGTAACGTCCGATGAGTATTCCTTGAGGACTTTCACCAAGTCGATATCATCACCCTCTCCGTTGAGGGTGCGGACATTCCAGGTGCATATCCTAAAATCGTGGTCCTTAAAACGTTTGCGTGGGTCGTCGTCAGAGGGGGTCCGTATTCGAGGCATTGTAGTCGCAGTTTTCATTGGTTCAGATTTTTTACGGTGGTGGGTACCAAACCCGCCGCACTAACCCTATATATTATACCCTGTAGGGAAGGGTGGGTCGCCGCTACGTTAGCCAGCAGTCGACTTCAGACGCAAGATCACGCTGGGTTCGCCAAGTTGAACCGATCAGCAGCTTTACCTGACCACATACGCCCCCATTAGGTCCAAAAGATCTATGACTTGAAGTTCTGAACCACCACCAATGTGTTCAAAGCAAGATTTACGGTGTAGACATATATTACGTCTCTTCTGAGCACATTGAAGAGTTTTCCCGTCCATTTATAATAAAATGCGAAACATTGAAAAGCATTCCTGGTATCCAAAAAATACATACATTTTGTTGTGATGGTCGTCAATTAAAATCATCTCGAACTGCATATTCTGTTAAGCAATTAATTTAATTAAATACACTATAAAAATATATATCTTTATCTCTATAAATATAAAAGAGAGTGTCCTGACTGACTGACTGACTGATTCACTGACTGATTGGCAATCATCGCACAGCCTAAACGGTAAGAGATAGGAAGCTGAAATTTGGACAGGAGTTTCTGTTAGTGGTGAAAGTGCGTACTAAGACAGGGTTTTGGAAAATTCCACCCGGAAAAGTCGGAAAAGCGTCGGAAAAGTTTGTATGGAAAAAATGTAATGAAAATGCCGCGCTTGTGCTGCTGTCGATTTCCAAAAGAGAACATGAACTTTTGTTTCGACTTATGAACGGAACCGAATTAACAGCAAAATGAAAGTCAAAATTGATGAAGTGACGACTGCAGCCGCTGTGTGCTTTTGATCAAATATCGTTTTGGGTTCTTGGCTGCTGCTGTCGCTTTTGTATTTCGCAAAAGCGGAAGCAAGAGTTTATATTGAAAAGTTGAAAAAGCTGTGAAAAGTAAAAATTTTGTGACTTTTGCTACTTCGACGGAAGCAATTTAAACACTGTCAATTACCTTATCAGTAATTCGAACCAAGAAAATATTATTACTATGATGCTTTCTAAAGAATTTATTACAATCAATAAAATGTACGTACATAAAATGACATGAATACAAGAAAATAATACATTAGTACATACATATTATAAATTGCTTGCGACATAATTAACCATAACTTATACATTGCTAATTGCGTATTAATTTACATATGTATTACTTATATAAATGCAAAATTACTGTAAAAATATTACGCTTACGTTACGAACTGCTGCTACACGTCAGATTCGGTACGTTTTAGATTTCGACGGCGATTCCCGTATAAACGTATGTGTTGCGAATTCGAATTGTTTAAATTTATATGTGAAGTGGGAATCCTGTCTGCGGATACTAGATAAGGTCAGTGCGATATTGTTACTATCAGCTGTGCTCCAGCTTTCACTTATTTTTGCGATTTTAACAAAACGACTTAAATCCTTTTGGCTTTGAGCAGTCGGTCTAAGTTCGTCTACTTTTGTGGTGAACGAAGATATTCATATGTAAGGTTGTACGATTTGGTTGCGAACGTTTATAAGGAAATCGAAATCGAAGTGTGGGACATATCTGATGGTTCTTATTTTGATTCGTTATATGTGCACTATATTTGTATAAATAAATTTGAATGTAATCGGCGTTTTAGTATCGCCGGTTGAGCTGATTTTGTTTTAAAGAATGTGTTCAACAGGTGGTTTCAAGCAGTTGATCAGGCTTAGGGTTAATAGTAAAGGATTTTTTATTGCTACCAGTTGCGGAATCTTTGGGGACCTGATTGACGAATAAATAGTCTTTCTTCAAGCCTGGATCAACCATTTTATCATTTGAAATGCACGAACTGATTGGCGTTTTAAGTTGGTCGGCGTTACGGTTCACAATTTTTACATTGCCTACGTCGCAATCGCTTAAGGACAATTGAACTATCTGCTCCAATGGCGTCTGACATATTTGTTCTGAAAGTCGACGAATATTAAGCTGCAACTCTTCATTGGACTGGGCAGAGATGAATGAAAAGCTATGTCTGGCTTGTAAAAGGTTGGGATTATAGACGGTGAGTAAGTTTCGATCCAAAGTGACAGGCTGCCTTGGTATTTTAGCTGGACTGTCACAAATATTTGAGGGAATAGAATGAAGTGGAATTGACGCGTGAACATTATCTACAAAGGGATTTTGGAACTCTCTTCCCCCCCTACAAGGTGAAAAACTTGCCGACTTAGTTTGAAAATCTGTTTTCGATGTATGATCTGGAGAAGAATAGGAAAAAAATGTATTATTCGGTGTATTTAAATAGAGTGGAGAAGATGGTGCAGATAACATCATACTCAGTTTACTACTAACAGTCTGCTTGATTTTTGGTCGCAAAATACACGACTTTTCATTCAATAGAGATAGAAGTTCGCTTTTTTTAGCAGAAATGGCTTTAACTTGGTGAAGTTGTGGTTTTTCAAATATCTGAACGGTGTTCGATGGAGCTTTAATTTGCCGTTTTACCCATGGATCGGAACTATGTAAAATATGAGAATTAGTTTCTAAATTTGTATCGCTTTTTTTAATCCACGGATCCAAGGGATTTGCTAAACAACCAGTGCTTCTGTTATTTTTATCATATAAAAAGTTGGCTTTATCCATATCCATATTATTTGGAGAAGTTTGCTCAGATTTACATATTTTTAAAGTATGCTGACGAATAGATATCTTATCTTGGTCTCTACAGCTTTGATCTTGGATTTTCGGAGTTCCCAACCCAACAATTATGGCTTCCTGAACGCTACTCTTCTGAAAAGAAGATTTGATTCTTTTCGATTTAACAGAACTTCTGATAGTTGTTTCCACACATCCCTGTCTGTGTACTGCTATATTTTTACAAATGCGATTAGAAGACGCAGTGGGGGAGGTATTCTTAAAACTTGATTTATCAAGCTCCGAGTTCAATGTAGTTGTAAGGGCATTTTTTTTCGAATCGGACATATTTGAGTTGAATACTTTTTCACAGCTACAAACCAAGCTGGATGAAATAGTTGAAACCGTTTGGCCATCATTATAAGTTCCCTTAGAGTTCGGTTCTCTAGCACTAATTGGTTTTCCAGAAACTGTCTGTTGGTTGATCTTATTGTTTATATACCGACCAGAAAGTTTAGTACTATTAGGATATATGTTTGGGTGCATCGGCGAGTGTGGAGAAAGTAGTGGAAGTGTTGGGGCAGCGTTCTGTATTTGCTTCAATCCGGTAACAATAAACCCATTTGCCTTATTACTATTAATTTGTTGGTCATCGTCTTTTTCTATCTTTCTGGTATTGCTATTTTCTTTAAAATGGTTTAAATAACGTATATTTGATAACTGTGGTGAGAGTTCCGGGGCCGCAGACAAAACGCCCGACTGTTTTTGCTAAAGAAATTTTTCTCCAAGCGCTTTTGTGGATGTTGAGCTGCAAACTATAGCACCTGAAAAAATGTAATTTTAATTAGAACAGAATTAGTTGAATTTTAAGTAAATACTTATATTTAATCTAAACAATTATATGCTACAATTATGCAATGACCAGCCAACAAGTATCCTTACATAACCTTCAATATACTCTTAAGCGTCAACTAATGTAGTCATTTACTACAGCTGTATTTACAAGATCTGATTTCTCAGTCGAATTTTCGTCAGACCCGAGAGTCAAAAAAGTAGCTAAGCAACTCAGTTTAGCATTTACACACAGAGTTCCAAAATAACTCACTGAACTAATTTACCACTGCGAGAAACACAAATTTTTTGTGACAATTTCATATTATATTTATAATATAATTAGGGTTTTCACCTCAACTTGGTTATTAAGTAATTTAATTAAAAATTATTGTTATTCTTCAAGTGTCATGATCACACTTTTGTGTTATTATCTTGATAACTCTAGTTTACAAAACCATACAAATTTTGCGATTGATCTAGTAGGCGTGCTTTTTGGTGCCTCTTCAAATACAAATTCGAGCAGTTTTAATATAAAGTACAAGCGTTTATACGAAAATCGCTAGTGATTTCTGTGGAACCCCTGGTTCTGACCGATAATTTTTCGGCAGTACATATTCGTGTTGTAGGTTTAATTTATAAACAAGTAACTTGATTACCAAGTTGACGTGAAAACCCTAACTATCAGGCAGTTTCTCAATTCCAATTCTACGGCGACTTTTCGAAAGTGGAATTCATTGATCATGATTGTTAGTCGGTGGAATTAAAAGTAATTGTCAAATTGCGCACTTTTACAGTTGCTAGATGTAAATAAAATGAATTTTCCTTATTTCTGTGATCAATTTTGAAATATTTAGTAAAATTTAATTTTCATTCTAGTCTTTAATTGATTGATAAATAATTATTTGTTTAATGTGTCCAGAATTTTACATTGCCCAGCCAAAACGAAAAGTGAAACCTAAAAGTCGACCTCTCTCATCTTCAATTGTTCTATTTTTGATCGTTTCGCTTGGAATTGTGGATTCTCTCTTATGTATCTAGTGGCAATCTCGTTTGGTGTATGCGAAAACTTATTCCCCACCATTTTTGTGTTTACTTCACGTCGTGTTATGTCATAATTTATGACTTAACCAATATGCCTTGTCAATTATGCGGAAAATCCATACGATCCCATTTAACTATAGAATTCGGTTTTTTTTCCTCTTCTTTATCTTTATATTATTAAAGTTTTTGGTAGCCCCATCGTGTCGGAGTCGTTATTAGTTTATTTTGTAATTTTGTTAGTTCCTCTTTGCTAGACTTCTTAGACGATAACCCTTTTTTATAACGTATGCATAATTTTGTTGACGGCTTTTTTTTGTCGACTTTAATAAAAAAAATGTACCATTTGTTTAGTTTTTGCGCAGGTTTCGACTAAGCTCAATAATATATTTAAAATATCAAGACTCTAAACTTCCAAATATGCACGAATGAAATGTTACTGATTTTTTTAATTTACATAAATTTTTGTATACCCTGTGGCAGGCCCACTGAGACCAACAAATTAAAAGTTCCTGAAATATCTTTGCCCTATCATTTTATCGATCAGAAATATTCAAATTTAACCAATTTAAGTCATTTAAAAATATTTTAATTACCCATGATAAGCAAATCGAATGCAAAGTTGCACAAGTGCTTTTTCTCTATCTGTGACATTTTTAATTGCTTGCACTTTTTGATATTATCTTCGGCAAGATAGCATTTTAAAGAGTGTTTCAAAACGCAAATAAAAACAAGTAAGAGCGTTGCTGTTGGGCGGCCCGACTACGAAATACCCTGTTCAATTGATACACACATGCAAACACACAACACACACCTCTGTTTTTATAACCTGTACCCAATGAAAATGGGTAAAAGGGATCATGAAGTTGTGCAAATGTATGTAACATGGAGAAGAAAATGTTTCCGACCCTATAAAGTATATACATTCTTGATCAGCATCAACAGACGAGTCGATGTAGCCAAGTCCGTCAGTCGTATGAACGCGTCGATCTCAGAGACTACTGGAAACACTAGACTAGAAACACAAATATACTTAGGTGTATAGTATACACCAGGGGTGCCCACAGCCATTCCGCAAAGCACGCATGTGTTGTTGTAGTACGCAAAGGAATAGCCTGCGCGTATAGACTTTACGCATGCCATAAGCCAACAAAAAACAAAAACAAAATCATATGCGTGCGCTGCGTTTTGTTGTTGCCGCGCTCAGACCTGCAACAACAACATCATATGTGCCTCTCTTCTCTCTCTCTCCGATGTCTCTCGCAAACTCGAATGCAACAACAAATGTACCACTCACACACACAAACAGAAATCGGTTTTCTCTTTCTCTCTCGTTTTGTTGTTACTGCTTGAAATATATTTAGTGCATTTGTATTAGTTCTGACGCGCTGGTTAGCTCGTTCTGGGCGCCCCTGGTATACACTGTATACCGCACCCAGATTAAGTTTGTTTCAGGTTTCCATAATTTCCCCGCTCCCCCTTAAAAAGAAAAACACTGTCAGAGCCACAATATTTAAGATAATACCTCGTGGCCGTCTGTGGCCCAGTGGTTAGTGTGCTGGACTGCTGGGCGGGAGGTCGTGGGTTTGATCCCGCCTCTGAACATCTAATAATAAAAGTTTTTTTCTTTCTGTAGAAACTAGCTTTTACACATACGGTCACCTTCACCCAGCTATTGGCGCCAGCTGTGAAGTAACTAGCCATGAAAAAGCAATTTCTCAAACTTTGCCGTTCGGATTCGGCGTTAAACTGTAGGTCCCCTTCTCTTGTGCGAAAATTTTAAAGCACACACGCCAAGAGATTAAGAGAAGCTTGGCTTGGCCCCGTTGGAGGAGCTGTATAGCCAATTTTACCTTTTACCTCGTGGCTTAATATACATTATCTTAGGCCTTATATGTATCTATTCAGAAGAGCGTAATGAGATCCGAACAAAAACACCAAAATAATGCACGAAACAATTTTGCTTCTGAGAGGAAGGCGGGAGCACTTAGCGATTTCAGAGTCAGTATGCGCACGCGCATGTGGGTGTGCGCGTGTTTTCCTCAATTGTACAGGGTATTTGGGAGTCGGGCCACTCGACTGCAACACTCTTACTTGTTTATTTTGATAAAGGCGCTTTTTATTGTTTTAAATTTGAATATCTCGGCAAATTCATAGAGTTTCGTGGGGAAATGCAGTCACCAGTGTGAAGGCAGCCTTACATTTACGTATCAAGCTTTCACAGCAAAATTCAAACACTTGATCTGCGTGCAGACAATAGGAGTCTACATGTCAAATTTGGTTGATCTAGCTCTTCTAGTCTCTGAGATCTAGGTGTTTATACAGACAGACGGACAAGGCTATATCGACTCGGCTGTTGATGCTGATCAAGAATATATACTAAATATGGTCGGAAATGATTCCTTCTGCCTTTTACAGACATTTGCACGACTTTAGTATACCCTCTTTACTCTACGAGTAACGAGTTCTTATACTTATATCTTAGAACAATTATAACATTGTAATGGTACATCCGATTAAAACGGATAAAATTGTAATATTACTTTTATCATGCATCTCTATCAAAGAAAAATTGAGCAAAGTTCACGAGGACATTCATAAACAGGGTTTTAGCGAATTTTAATGTTTTTTTTTAAACATATTTTTCAAAGAGGGCACACCGATTTTTATATGAACTATTTGTTTCTTGTAAAGAATGCACATTTTAATATTATAGGTCTCGATGGCTCCCTTAAAAATCTTGCGGGCAAAGGTATTCTTCTAAATTGAAATTTTTTTTGTTATCTTTAAAAGAGTTCATTAAAAAATCGGTGGGCCCTCTTTGAAAAATAGTTTAAAACGAGAAAGGCAAAGCTAACTTCGTTTGTACCGAAGTTCTGATACACTCAAAAAAACTTGTCTCAACGGTTAGCGACTTCGACCAAACTTCGCAGATCAGTCTAAAAACATTCAATATTACACATAACTGTGTTTGAGAAAGGAATATTGAGAACAAAACAGTTTTTCTCACCAAACCCATTTTCCGAACGAACATTTGTACAGCAGCTACAAGAAGTAGTCAACCGATCCCGTCGGTTCCGACATATTAACCGCGTGCAGTGAAAAGAATACTCTGTGGAAAGTTTCAGCTCGATAGCTTCAAAACTGAGAGAATAGTTCGCGTAGAAACAGACAGACGGACAGACAAAGCTCAATCGACTCAGCTAGTCAGCATATCAAGAATATATATACTTTATGTGGTCGGAGATGATTCCTTCTATGCGTTGCAAACTTCTGGGCAAAATTATAATACACTTTTCAAGTGTATAAAAACCATTGAAATTCGCTAAATACCCGCTTAAAAATGGCCTAGTGACCTTTGCTTCATTTTTCTTTGATAGAGAACATTATAATAGTAATATTCCAATTTTATTCGTTTTAATCGGATGCTCCAAATAACAACCAGAATCAGGAGCTATCGAAATTATCAATAACTCCTAGAGAGGCAACTATAGATGAGCTCACAAAATGCATCACATCCGCAGCGAAACAGTGGAAAGACAAACGAAGATGGATTCTACTGTGGTTCGATGAAGACTGTGAGGAAGCCAGAAAAAACTCTATCAAAGCACTTAAGAAAGCTAGACGCATGAATGCGTCGAAAGATAAAGAAAATTATACATCCTTAAATGCAACATACAAGCAATTATGTTAAAATATACTAAGGGCATATTATTACGATATGGAAAAGAAGAATGGCCAAATTGCAGACAGTAAATTTTCTGGACCTTTTTGAGGAACCTAAATGGATATCGCGCGGACAAAATAATATCTGTTGGTTGAACCATCAGCGTTAGCAGAGTATTTTAAAAGTCTCCTTTGGACAAACGAACATACCAGTAGGATGAGCTACGCAGTACCTGTCTGGATTGTATCATTATACCACAGGAGATTCGAAGTGCCCTGCTGAGGAGTAAACATAACAAAGCATCTGGAACAGATAGAGTCCCCAGTGAGTTTTATAACAATGCTTATGAATCCTTCATCTTAAAGCTCACCGAAGCCTTCAACAATATTTTTGAGATTACAAAAGTTACCGGCATTCAATCCCCAATATATAAAACGGGAAGCAAACGAAGAAAATTGTTTCGGTGAAAGCTAACACCCAAATACACCAAATCCAATTTTTACATTTATTTAAAACAATTTTTGTATCATCGAAAACAGATGTCGAAACTTTAAATGCGATTATCTCGGAATCACTTTTTCCAAAATTGTTGCAAAGATTTAAAGATTATCTGTTGACCGATTTTCATTTTTTTTTTCATCATTCTGGTGTGAACTAGGATATCTTTGATCGGTCAAAAAATAACGGAGCTAGGACCAATACAGTGGATTTTCGACCCCATAACTTCGCCATTTATTGACCGATCCAAAATATCCTAGTTCACACCAGAATTACATCAATTCTTAACAAAACCCTGTCTTCAGTTTTGAATTCAGATCATCCGTTCCCAAAAAACTTTTGCAACCATGGGCCTATGTTTTATATTTTTGGTTAAGCTTAGTACTAAGACAAACTAAACCGTCCGCTAGCTAAATTGACAACTTATTCCGATGGGTTACCCAGCGGACGATGCAGTGTGACTGTTCAACGCCAAAACACCACCCTTCATCAAAATACCACCAAATGTGAAACGGTCATACTGCGCTGATTTGCTTGCATTTGAATTTAGTTAATTATTTTTGCAAATATTTAGGGATTTTTGTAGGATATATGGAATGCAGAAGTCATGGGCAATGCAAAATCTTACCATTGGCTTCAAATGATGCTAATCGACGATTTTTGTCGAGCTTTTGCTGCTGACATTCCGACGGGTAGGTGTCGGAAAAATTACAAACAATTTTTTCTGCTACCACCCCATCGGAATTGAATCAGCTGTTTGTGCCTGTCAAGTTAGCGGCACTACGAAATTCCCGATGCGTATGAACGGAAATTTTAGTTTGTCTGAGTTCGACCGAGCGTAGGAGGCCTGTCGGAATTTTACGAAAGCTTTCCGACGCCCTTTTTATACCCTTGGAGAGGGTATATTGAAATTGTCCGGATGTTTGTAACGCACAGAAGGAAGCATCTGCGACCACATAAAGTATATATATTCTTGATCAGCATGACGAGCTGAGTTGATATAGCCATGTCCGTCTGTCCGTCCGTCTGTCCGTCCGTCTGTTTCTATGCTATCTCCTCCCTCAGTTTTAAAGCAATCGTAACCAAACTTTGCACGAAGTCTTTTGGTACAAATACGCTGCACATTTGTCGGAACCGGCCGGATCGGATGACTATAGCATATAGCTGCCATAGGAACGATCGGTTGAAAAAGTAGTTTTAGTGAGAAAAACTTTTTTGTTTTCAATGCTATCGCTCCCAACCCTCGTATTTTTACGTTTTCTATGCTTCCACATAATTTCAGCAAGTTTTATGCAAATCGGGCAACTATATATTGTAGTATAGCTGCCATACAAAAGATAGGTCTGAAAAAAAGTTTTAGTATGAAAAACTTTTTGTTTTCAATGCTATCGCTCCCAAACTCGTTACTGGTCAATATTATATACTAAACCATGATTCTGTGAAGCTTGATCCAAATCGGATGACTATAGCATATAGCTGCCATAGGAACGATCGGTCGAAAAAATAGTTCTAGTGAGAAAAATTTTTTTGTTTTCAGTGGTAGAGTCTTTATACGTTTCAGTTATGCATATTATTTATAATATTTCAACACAATTTGATCAAAATCGGATGAATATATCGTATAGCTGCCATATAAAAAACTGGCAGGAATATATCATGCTCCAAGGGTATATAAACTTCGGTCGCGCCGAAGTTAGCTTTCCTCTATTTTTATACACTTGAAAAGTGTATTATAATTTTGCCCAGAAGTTTGCAACGCATAGAAGGAATCATCTCCGACCACATAAAGTATATATATTCTTGATCAGCATGACAAGCTGAGTCGATTAAGCTTTGTCCGTCCGTCTGTCCGTCTGTCCGTCCGTCCGTCTGTCCGTCTGTCCGTCTGTCTGTTTCTACGCGAACTAGTCCCTCAGTTTTGGAGCTATCGAGCTGAAACTTTGCACAGAGTTTTCTTTTTACTGCACGCTGCTAATATGTCGGAACCAACCGGATCGGATGACTACTTCTTGTAGCTGCCATACAAATGTTCGTTCAAAAAATAGGTTTTAGTAAGAAAAACTGTTTTGTTCTCAATATTACTGCTCTCAAACACGGTCATTGGTAATATGTAATGTTTTTAAGCTGATCTGCGAAGTTTGGTCGAAGTCGCTAACCGTTGAGCCAAGCTATTTCAAGTGTATCAAAACTTCGGTACAGACGAAGTTAGCTTTGCCTTTCTCGTTTATTATACACTTGAAAAGTGTATTATAATTTTGCCCAGAAGTTTGCAACGCATAGAAGGAATCATCTCCTACCACATAAAGTATATATATTCTTGATCAGCATGACGAGCTGAGTCGATTATGCTTTGTCCGTCCGTCTGTCCGTCCGTACGTCTGTCCGTCTGTCTGTTTCTACGCGAACTAGTCCCTCAGTTTTGGAGCTATCGAGCTGAAACTTTGCACAGAGTCTTCTTTTTACTGCACGCTGCTAATATGTCGGAACCGACCGGATCGGATGACTACTTCTTGTAGCTGCCATACAAATGTTCGTTCGGAAAATGGTTTTTAGAAAGAAAACTGTTTTGTTCTCAATATTACTGCTCTCAAACACGGTCATGGGTAATATGTAATGTTTTTAAGCTGATCTGCGAAGTTTGGTCGAAGTCTCTAACCGTTGTGACAAGCTATTTCAAGTGTATCAAAACTTCGGTACAGACGAAGTTAGCTTTGCCTTTCTCGTTTTATATGGAGTTGACACCCAGCTAAATCGATTTAGTTTGTCTGAGTACTAAGCTTTAACTTTGAACAGGAATACAACAACAACGCAGGTACAACAACAACAACAAAAATAACTAAATTATACATTAATAATAGTTTAACCAATTACCTATAGAATGTAAAAAACCGCTTGTTAATATCACTTATAGTTTTTGTGTAATTTAATATTTTGTAAACCCTTTAAAAATGACACCTGAAGGTATACAGGAGAGGCCTGCACGAGTAAGTAAAATAGTAATCGAGTAGTACTCGCCAAGTATGATTACAAACGAGTACGATTACCTAGCTGTCAAATTGGCACCGTAGAATCGTAGGAACCGCACCGTTTTACTCATTTTACTCCCGGTTGTATAAAATTTGTTAAGAAATAATATGGACGTATCATACGTATTGAAAATTTAATGGAAGGGAAATATCCCAAGCTAAATTTCAATGGAAGGGAAATAAATAAATCATTTTCAGCTGGCACTTGACTGGGTTCAAGTGCCATTAATAATTGACTTAAGACTTGAACTTTCAACTAATTCTAAATTTTAATGAAAATATTCAATTAAAATTCAATTGACTCGAAAAAACAGTTGAGCTAAAGTGTAAGCATTTTTCAACAGTATTTAATGGTAATTGAAAAGTTCAACTCTTTTAATCACGTTATTGTTTTTAGCTTGAAAAACTCCATTATTTAAAAAACAATTCTTTTTCATTTAAGCAATGACTGATTAAAAAAATTCCCAGCACAGCACGTATGTAGAAAACTAGAGTCGGGAGAGTACAAGCGGATTGAAGCAAGTGGTTCCAGCGATGTGTGGAAATTCTACGACAGAATTGCGGACGCCAATAAAAAAGCGCTTCTAGTGAAAGGTGCTTCAGTTCGGCTAATCGAGTCTTGGAAGACCGGCGTACCAATCTTAAGGCCGAAAACTTGAATGCTGTTTTATTTTTATATTCCCAACGCAAATCCGAAAGCCAATTGTAACAATTTTTTTTTACAAATTCACACAGCTATTAATAAAGAATAATTTTGTACTAATTTTGTGTTATGTTTGTCAATGTAAAGTCTCTCTGCAATTGGAAATGAACGATTTTATTTTACTAATTTAATTAGTTAATTAGTTAAGGTTGTGAATACCATTGAAGACCGTTTTGGTTCATATTCTTCTGGAGAGTTCGCGAATGTATTCTTTTTCAGAATGATAAGCGAATTGTGGAAGCCATGGTCATATTCTAAGCCAAAGAATTCGTGGGAGGAGGAACTTGAAGAATATATATATTTATTCACGACAAAATATCTCAAAAAGATACCATAGAATAATTTTATAGCGTCACACTGCAATCTCAAACCACTTTCCGTAATGACATATATAAGTTCTTCATTAATGGTCATCCATGATATTTATCGCGGTTCGGCATTGTCGTAATCATGGTAATGCAGTTATATGTGGTAATTATTAAGTATTTATTAAGTATTAAGTTTTTAGCGGTTTTATTACTACGGACGACCCTCAGCTGCGAACTTCGCTTATGCAATGATTATTACATGTTTTTTACCTGTTTGGGAGTAAAGTTTGTTTGACAATATTACTATTTTTGATCTGCATAGGTATTTTTCCGCGATTTAATAAGTCCTCAGCAGTGTGCCGGCTGATGGCTGGTTGATGGAAGTTTTCGCTTATTTCTTAAGCACACATCGACAATTTAGTACTTCTTTTATGGTGTTAACAGAAATAATTTGAGTTATTCATATTTATTATAATTCTTACGGTTCTACGATTATAGTCGTACTATGCCACAATGCCGATTACTATTCGTACTCATGGAAACGATTAGCTGTTACAAAAAAAAGTAACTATACTCGTCAAAATGAGTATTTTTACTCAAGATTCTGGCATCGTGTAATCACTCGTGCAGGTCTTTAGTATACAGTACCCTTAAGTGAAAACCAGATGTGCCTCAGAGAAGGGTATTTACCAGTCAACTGCATTTACGTTCTTACTGCAATTGCAAAGGATTACCCCAGCAAAGGAAAAAAATATGTAATGCCTTTTTATATATTTTAATGCAGCCGTCGAAGTAGTAAATAGGGACAGCCTACTGTATAAGCTAATCAACTTTGGCGGCAATTTATGTACGCATCCATACAAGGTGCTGATGTATGCTGATGATATTTTCATGATGCAGGAGATAATAAATACTACACAGACATACTGCAATACATGAAATCTTGATATTAATAGCGAAAAATAGAGGAAAGATAACTACGGCTCGACCGAAGTTTTTATACCCTTGGAGCGCAAAATATGCCTGCCAGTTGACGATATATTCATCCGATTTTGATCAAACTCTCCAATATTTTGTTGAAACAGATTATATTTATAACTGGAAAGTATGAAGACGCTACTAATGAAAACAAAAAAGGTTTTCACACTAGAACTACTTTTTCCACCGATGGCAGCTATATGATATAGTCATCCGATTTGGGTCAAACTTAACAGAATTGTGTGGTAGAATTTGGTTGGAAGAGGTTTCTGTAGCACAAAAGACTTCATGCAAAGTTTGGTTAAGATAGCTTTAAAACTGACGGATGAACATGGCTATATCAACTGAGCTCGTCACGCAGCTCAAGAATATATACACTTTATGTGGTCGGAGATGCTTCCTTCTATGAGTTACAAACATCCGAACAATTTTAATATACCCTCTGCAAGAGTATAAAAATCGAAAATACTTGTAGTACAAAATGGAAGAGGAAGATTTGGCCGAAATGAAAATATGAGCTTTGCAGGTACACAGTTGGAGGTGTTCAAATCGTTTAAATACCTAGGCGTCACACTGACGAGCAACATGACCTTTCAAAAGCACGCAGAGCTTAAGAGTAAGGATTCACAAAAGGCAATAATTAGTACTGGGAATGGTCTGCTGAAACAAAGGACTGCAAATAACAGTTATGGAAAAAAAATTAGAAAAATTTATTTAAATTTAAGGATCTATATGACCGGGGGAGGCACCAGAATTAATTTTTTGGGTCTGCTATTTAAAATGGGCATAAACTTATACATAAAATATTTATCGAAAAAATTATTTTTATTTTTATTGTTTTTAAATTTTTATATACAATTTTTTTTGAATAAAATTATTTTTAATTTTTTAAATAAAAATTAATTTGTATTTTTAATTTTTAAAATAAAAAAATTATCAAACAATTTTTATTCATAAAAATTTAAAATAAGTTATCAAAAAATTATTATTAAGGAATTTTTCCACTTCTGAATTATCCTTAAATTGAAAGATGCTGCAGACCGGCACATATCACTAATGGAGGAGGCGATCAAACGTCGAAATATTATTATTAAAGGCATCGAGTCAAAGGAATCTGCGTATGAGGCGTTCAATCTGTTGGTAAAGAATACTCAGAAAATCCCAACCAGAATAATCGTTGAGCACGCGAGAAAACTGTACGATTCGGATGTTGGTAGGGATTTAAAGGCAGAAAAACGCAATTTTTTTCATTTTTGTGCGGCGACATCAATAATAAAATTATATTAAACTTTATTACATATTATTGTAGTATGTCAGAAACAATTTTTAAAGAAAAAATATTGATAAATAAGCCGGTGACGGTGAATCTCCAGAGGTGCCTTGAATAAAGTGGTTTTTCGGTGTACATCAGAACTCAAAACCTACTGAACCGATCCAAAAAAGTTATTTATCGAGGTAATCAGGAAGAGTTTTTTTTTTTTCTAATTTTTACAGCACTTTGAAGTGAAAAAAGCGATTTTAGCTACAAAAATCGCGGCTAATTTGATTATAAAAATAAAAAATAGAAAAAGATGCAAAAAAAAACAAAAACTCTTCCTGATTACCTTGGGAAATACATCACCTTTAAAATGCGTATCAACTTTTTTGGATCGGTTCAGTAGATTTTGAGTTCTGATCAGAGAACTGCAAAAATCGCTTTTTTCTTGATTGCGTCATGCACAAAAATTCTTACTCACATTTATTCATCACACAAAACTCAAAACTCAACTTAAACTGCAATCGCATCGAGCGGTTGTGCCAGAGTTTTTTGATCCAACATTTTTGTTCATATTTATTTATCGAACAAATATTTTCAATCGAACTAACTCAACTCATACCTACCGCAATCGCATCGAACGGTTGAACTAGAATTTTTTGACGCGACACTTGAGTGTTCGATCGAACAAAACTCAGGCATTGCGAGTGACATAGGAGAGAGAGAGAGGAGAGACACATATGATGTTGTTGTTGCAGGTCAGAGCGCGACAACAACAAAACACAGCTGGCGCAATGGTCACATACATATGCGTCTTTAGCATATGCGGCTTTCCATGAGTTTATTCATACGAGATGATTTTCGTTCGCTCAGAATAATCGTCGTCGAGCTAAGCGATTAAATCACCCGAGCTGAGTGGAATGAAGCGAGCTTGATTATACTCAGAGTGCCAACAATTGAGTTGAATTAAACTCAAGGGCGAGCATGTTGCGTATGCAAGTCCGATGCATTGATCGCAAAGCCAGTTTATTCGTGTATTGATTAATGTGTGAGCGATTTGCAATCGAATGATGCCGTTCCCTGGTTCTGATGTACACGAACTTCAAAAAAGACGTTTCGGGAAAATCGATTTAAAGTTTTTCATACGCTGGCAATCAGATAGCACAGCAGGTCGGTTGAAACGCTGTAGCTCCGTTAGTTTTACTCGGATTGACTTCCAATTTGTACACAATATTCTCGACGTATTGTTCATTCAGAAAAAAAAAAAAAAAAAAAAAAAATAATAATTTTAAAACCGGGGGGTATGGTAAGATTAATTTAATTTTTAATGATATTTTAAAACAATTAGATAAAAAAAAGGCCATCAAACCGCAAAATATCTGATTTTGGATAAATTTTCTATAAAATATACAGAATTTTTTGAGCCATGCTGTGCAAAGAAATAGACAAAAAATTACTTTTTATATAAGACAGGTACGGTCTAATGTACATGGCCTAGAAAACAAAATAATAGATACTCAGTTCTTTGAATATGTAAAGTCCTATGAAATATTTATCCTGGTAGAAACGCATGTGTTGAAAGAAAACATATCAAAATTTTCCAAGTATTTTAACGGGTCTAAAACGCATTGGTCGCCTGCTGTTAGATTCTCAAATTTTGGCAGAGGAATAGGAGGTACGCTCGTAGGTGTAAATGGCAGTTTGGAGAACCTTGGCGTTAAATACGAAATAATAACGAAAACTTACTACAAGCACTTACATTGAGAACCCTGCATACGAGTCTTACATTAATAGCATCATATATAAGAGGAATTAATTGGAGAAGCGATTTTCGAAATGTGGAAGACTTCCTCGCAGAGTATCAACCTGTTAATCCCATTATAATCGGCGATCTAAATGTCAGAATAGGCGAACAAACACAAGAAATGCCTGAAGGTTTAGATATGCCTTCCCTTGAAAACTCATTACGGCGCAAATCCAGAGATAAAGTGGCTGACAGCAATGGAAAATATTTTATGGAATTCTGCGATGATGAAGGCCTTATTCTGCTCAATGGACTGACCAAAGGAGATAAACTGGGTGATTTCACCTATATAAGCACTGTTTGTAGATCGACAAATGATATTGTTTAAAAGATTTTAGTGTGGAAAAGCAGAGTTGGTCGGATCACCTGCCGTTAAGGCTGAAAGTATCTTTACAAGGAATAGACAGAACAAAAAAACTTACCCTGCTCCCAAAATACATCTGGAGACCGTCTATGGCTATTTTCATTCCCGCGTTTTGACATCTTTGGCATCGGAGCAGTTGGATGCGAACTGCCTAAGCTAAGAAAAATTTCAATAGGTTATAAAAGCCGCTGTCCCTATACCAAAAAAACCTCAACTCTAAAGTAAACAGAAATTGTTTGATCTGGAGTGCTTCCTGGAGCGTAAGAAAGTACTGAAGCTTCTAAATAAGTGTGTAGCTTATGGAGAAGATAACAGAACAGAAGAAAAGAAAGAAATGTCGAGAAGAATCAAAAATATCGACTACTCTGTATGGAAAAAACAGATAGATACTGGCAGCAGCTGGGAGAAAAGCTGGATGAGGTCAAGGACAGTAAGGGCTGGTGGAAGGTAGCAAGAGAGTTAACAAATAGCCACTTCCAGACAGGAAACAACATCTCAGCATCGGACTTTCACAGCAATTTCTACTGAGCCCAGAACAAACTGCAGCGGACATTATTTTTGTCAGAAACTTTGCAACAGATGATTTGTTGGATACGCATATAACCAGGACCGAAATATTGAAAATACTGGATCAAGTAAAGCTGAACAAAGCACCGGGAGAGGATAGAATTCCGTATGAATTCTACATAAATGCCGTAATGGACTTCATCGACGCACTGGCTGAAGTCTATAATGACATGCTGGATAAAGGACGGATTGAAGAAAACTGTACAACAAGTGTCGTGTTCCCAATTTTCAAAAAAGGTGACCCAGACCTACCACAAATTTACCGAGGGATATCCTTTATAAACAGTATAGCGAAAGTGTTTATGTACATTTTAAACAGACGACTAAAAAACTGGGTTAAGTGTCATGAGAAGTTAAAAGAATATCAGGCCGACTTCCGAGAAAAATATTCGACTGTGGACAAAATATACACAATTTAATATCCATCGTATATCTGAAACGGGTGATTTTTCGGGCTGCCTTCGATAAAATACAACGAAAGCTGTTAATGTACAAATAATGGTAATGGTTTTCAGGAAAGGAGGGCGGGTGGCAAAGGCTGAAAATTGGACACTGCAGAGCGAACCCATAAAGATCGTACCTGAGTACAAGTATCTAGGAGTTATGTTGACGCCCACTTTAAATTTCAAGAAGCATGTTACAGCTAGAACTGCGGCTGCAAAGCAAAGCATAAACATTACTTGGAAGAGCCTTCTTGGCAAAAACAATGTCTCTACCGAAATGAAGTGGAAAATCTATGATGCCGTGTGTAGGGCAATAAAAGCTTACGGAGCGCAAGTCTGGGGGTTTGGGCAACACGATGAAGTGGATAAGCTGGAAGCCTTTTTCATCAAGCGTATTTATAATTTGCCACAGACAACGCCACACTATGCTCTTGCACTGGAAACGGATAAATACGGCAGTAGATTCTACATGTTGGACCAGCACCTCCGATATATACAAGACTCTATTTACATACGACAGTCATAGGCTGCCACGACTCCTTTCTCAGTTGGTGCTGGAGAAAAATATTTTCTGGGCAAAAGAGCTAGGTACACTGTGCTCACTGCATAACATAGAATGGGACTGGAACAACGAGAGCCTATGGAATGCCAATCGCAATGCGCTCATCGCGGATCTAAGAAAAGACAGCCATTCGGAACTCGTGCGGCAAAAACTAAGAAGCGAAGGGAGAATCTACAAAGAGCTCGACCATACTGTTGGCAAAAAATATGCACAAGCGGATACTAGGGCAGTATCATGGATCTCAAAGGCAAGAAATGACATGATATTGTTAAATGGAAATAGGTTTGTTACAGGACGGACAAATAAATGCGAATTGTGCAATGCAAATGAAATAGAGGACATGAACCATTTCCTGGGCAGATGTCCTATACTAAGTGAACACAGAGCAACCTGTGCTAAGTCCAAATCAGGTCTTAGATATTTTAAATGATAAGAGCAATACCAACTGGAAGGGTTTAGTGCAGTTTTTGCAACAGGCCACTCAGTAAAGGAAACGAATTTTGGGGGAATCTTTTTAAAGTTAAATAATAAAATGCACATACATATCACTTAAAAGAACTTTTATTCCAAAAAAAAAAATTTAATTGTAAAATGAAGAATATATGGGCATTTCCATTCTGTCGAACCGTGACCGTCGTACACATTGAAAATGAAAAAAAGTCAAAATAAATCGAATTTTTAATTCGTTTTTTACTGTATAATATAGCTCTCAGCAAGCACTTTAATTAGTGTTAAAGTGGATATCAAATGAAATTCGGTTTCCAAAATAATGGCAAAATTGGGAGCTATTCGAACGTGACAAAAACAGAAGTGGTTTTCGCGGGCAGCTATATAAAGACAAAGTTTATCGAAACCTAACACAATAACTAAACCCAAAAAATCTTAATATCTTATAAAAGAATAGTTCTTTGAAATGTATATTATTTGATTTAAAAATCTTGAGTACATTTTTTGTAAAAAAATATTTATCTCTGTCGATACGTGACATGTCGAACGTGACATTTTTTCCATCATCATATTTATGTGTTTTATGCTTTAATGCGTAGCAAAAACTTACAGTTAATTGCATTGGCATAGTTTCTCATGGTTTCTTATGCATTCTTGTATAGACCTTTGTACCATCAGAAAGATTTTAGATAGCGAAAGTACATGTAATTTATAGTTACTTTTTTCCAAAAATTAATCAAATTTAATGTCAAAATCAGAAAAATCGCGCTAGCACGGCCGTGAAACCGAATATATCCAATTGGGTTATTAGTAAATGTAAGATTAGCTCACATTAGTTTAATTTGATTGTTTCTTTATCAAAATTCGATCAAGTAGAGTGTTTTTAACCACTTTAATTTTTTTGGCCGAGGTGGACCTTTTTTTGGAAATGCCCATATGTAAAAAATATTCTACTACTACTATCAATTACCAAAGAAATCGATCATTTTGTTTAATTCTTATCGAATACTTAAAAAATCGTTGATGATGTAACCTTATATTTAACAAATTAAAAAAGTGTTCATTTATCGAAATAAACCTGTTGGAAATTGTAGAAGTTATTAGCACTTAATGGGGTATTCTCCAGGTGCCTAATTTTTGTTTTGTTTTTATACCCTTGGAGAGGGTATATTAAAATTGTCCGGATGTTTGTAACGCACAGAAGTATATATATTCTTGTAAAAAGTAGTATTCTTGTATTAAAGTATATATATTCTTGATCAGCATGACGAGCTGAGTTGATATAGCCATGTCCATCTGTCCGTTCCTCTGTTTCTATGCTATCTCCTCCGTCAGTTTTAAAGCTATCGTAACCAAACTTTGCACGAAGTCTTTTTGCACAAATACGCTGCACATTTGTCGGAACCGGCCTGATCGGATGACTATAGCATATAGCTGCCATAGGAACGATCGGTTGAAAAAGTAGTTTTAGTTAGAAAAACTTTTTTTTTCAATGCTATTGCTACCAAACCTCGTATTTAGAAGTTTTTTATGTTTTCACATAATTTCAGCAAGTTTTATGCAAATCGGGCAACTATGTAGTATAGCTGCCATACAAAAGATAGATCTGAAAAAAAGTTTTAGTCTGAAAAACTTTTTTGTTTTCAATGCTATCGCTCCCAAACTCGTTACTGATTAATATGATATGCTAACACATAATTCGGTCAAGTCTGATCCAAATCGCATGACTATAGCATATAGCTGCCATAGGAATGATCGGTCGAAAAAATAGTTTTAGTGCGAAAAACTTTTTTGTTTTCAATGGTAGCGTGTTTGTACGTTTCAGTTATAAATATTATCTGTCTCAAGACAATTTTAGAGAGTTTGATCAAAATCGAATGAATATATCGTATAGCTGCCATATAAAGAACTGGCAGAAATATATCGTGCTCCAAGGGTATATAAACTTCGGTCGAGCCGAAGTTAGCTTTCCTCTATTTTTTTTTTTTTTGCGTTATTTTATTTTTTTGGACATTTGAGAATATCGCCCCAAAACGATTCTTTGAAACTCAAACTACTTTAGAAGATCTAGCCTTTTTTGTCGACCAATGTCTTCGATAAAAACACTGTACCGATATTGATGATTCAAAGTGAAATCGACGCAGAATTGTCACCATTCTGGTATGATCCTCAAACATATTTTTGAGAGTGATGAGCATGGTGAATGATTTCATCAGGATATGAAGGTTAAGGAACGCTGCTATTAAGAATTTTGGGATGAGGCCATGATGGTTGACTTTTGTTGGTTTCTCACGCGAAAGGAAAATTGTGCACACAAATGGAGGAGCATAAACATTTTTAATACCATTTGAACTTCTACAATTTCCAACAGATTTAAATAAATGTAGGGGAAGATGGGGGGTTGTGATCATAGTTTTGTTTTTCGAACATAACTTAAAAATCTATATTTTTTAATTTTGTAAATTTTGAACTTAAGTTAAAAGATGCTCGAAAAATAAATTTTTGGTTTTTATTTTTATTTCATATTGAAACGAGAGCGAAAGTTAAAATCGGCTCTAACCGACTTCGATATACCCGTTACTCATGAAAAAACATGTTTAACAGTGTTCCTGGGTTCCTTAGTGTGACCATCCGAAAAGTATGCAACATTTTTGTAGGATGGTTGGATGGTAGCGGTGGGGGGCTTGCTTCACTTTTTTGCTCATAACTTGAGAACCGTTCATCCGATCTTTATAATTTCATTCGATTCATTTTGCCAATTACTAACTATCTGTAGAAAGTACGAATCGTCTATCTTTAAAACTGTAGGAGATATAACGTTCTTTCCAAATTGCGGGGGCGGGAGGGGGCGTTGCCAAAATTTGAAACAAACTTGATCTGCGTGCAGATAAAAGACGCATTTGTCCCATACATGTCAAACCTCTATCTCTTACCATCTCTGAGATCTAGGTGTTCATACAGACAGACGGTCAAACGGACAAGTCTATATCGTCTCACATTTGCACGACTTTAGTATACCCTTTTTACGCTACGAGTAACGGGTATAAAAAGTAATTTTTTGACATTTCGTAAATTTGTGAGGTGTTTTGTGCCACCCATTTAAAAGTTTTAAACTCGTGTTTTAAAGCAATTATTCTTTATAAAATGAAATATTAACAATTTTCCTATATTCTTTTCTCTTCTTTATTGGCCATCACAACCGTTTGACGGTCTCGGCCTGTGCGATTAGTGCTCTCCAGTCACTTCTGTTCCGTGCGAGCTGGCACCAATTGGTCACACCAAGCTTGGCAATAGTCAGCCGCTTTCGACTTATACGCCTTGATTACTGGAGCTTCTTCGTCCATTCTTGTGACATGTCCTAAACAGCGCTGCCGCTGTTGCTCTATGCGCTTGACCAGACAGGTGTCCCCATTGAGCTCCTACAATTCGGTATTCTGTCGAATGCGGTAATCATCGCCAACTTTTAAAGGTCCATAGATCCTCCGAAGAATTTTTCCTTCGAACACTCCAATCGCCGTTTCATCCGCTGCTGTCATTGTCCATGTCCATATTACAGGACTGGGATGATAAGCGACTTGTATAGGGGTAATTGTGTTCTTCGCTTGAGGTCTCTGCTCTTGAGCTCTCTACTTAGCCCGTAGTAGCATCGGTTTGCAAGAGTGATTCATCGTCGGATTTCCAGGCTGATGTTGGTGTCGCTGGTAATCGTCGTTCCGAGATAGACAAAATCCTCTACAACTTAAAAGTTGTACTCTCCTTTTGTAACAGTTTTTCTCAGACGCAGAACTTTTTTCCGCGGATACTAGGTATTTCGTCTTGTCCTCATTTACCGCTAAGCCCATTAGTTCAGGCTGCCTCTCAATCTCTGAAAACACCCTTCTTACCGCCCGTTCGGTTTTGACGATAATGTCAATATCATCGGCATATGCGAATAGCATTAGATCTGCTGATCTATTTTGACGGAGCCTTGCGTACTTCTCAAAGTCATTATGCAAAGTCAAACGTAATTTGCTGGAATACCAAAGGTAGACAGGGCTTCGAAGAACCTTGACCTTATCGGTGTGTCGAAGGCTGATTTATAATCAACAAACCTTGAACAATTCAGCGGGCAGCTCGTCAGCGCCTGCAGACTTTGTATGGCTAAACAGACTTCCTGTTATGTCTATGTTGTCGATTGGTGGCATCGCTACTTCTCTAGAGGCGGCATCATGTTTGTCATCACCTCCCAGAAGGTTGGAGAAGTAACTTCGCCTTTTGTCACTTGCGGATCTGTGACTAGATTCCCACGTTCAACCTTCTGTTAATTTCTTAACATTTTGATAAAATTTTCAAGTCTCACTCATGCCGAATTACATTTCAACTTCCTCGCCCATGCGCCTTTCCTGCTCATTCTTATTTCTTCTAAAAAGGAGCTTCTCCTCTTTCCTTTTCTCCCGGTATAAAGCTATATCATCCCGAGATGGTTCCGAATGCACAGTTCTCCTGTAGACAGCATATTTCTCTGCAGTAGCGCGTCGGCACACCTCATTGTACCAAGACCGCCTTCGAGGGTATCTCCTTGGCAGCCGTACTCATGGAGTGTGATATACGATTCCAATGTTTCCAATGAGCAGTTGGGCAAGTTTAGCTGTGTAGGCTTCAGAGGTCGCTTGTGATTGTAGCTTAAAAGCATGCCCGCTGTAATAGATCTTTCAGGGGGGTGGTGTTTTCTGTGTAGATTTTTTACGCAGTGAGCCGGGATCCCTAATTTTTTAATGTTTTTTTTTTTTACTTCTTTGGAGAGTTTTTCCTCTGTTGATTATTGCTTTCCAAAAGTTAGCTAATAAGAACGGAGACACTTGACATAAACAAAAAGTTGTAATTTTTTTTGTGGCCAATATTCGCGTGGCTTACAACCCCCAGCGGCTCAGAACCCCCCATTCTCCCCTACACTTTATTACTTTGTTATATTTTTTTATCGTCCATGAGAGAGACATTTTGAAAAAAGGTAGTTAACAGTTTTTTTATTTTTTCGATAAAAATGAAACAAACCGATAGATATCTTTGTAATTAGTATCTACACTTCAAATTTGACAATCAAATTATGTATAAATAATTGAAAGAGAATTTTATTAGCTTTAATTTGGTGTATAATTACACTAGTTTACAGCCAAAACGAGAGCGTAAGTTAAAGTCGGCTCTTACCGACTTCGATATACCAACTCATGAAAAAACATGTTTAACAGTGTTCCTGGGTTCCTTAGTGTGACCATCCAAAAAGTATGCAACATTTTTTTTAGGGTGGGAGGGGTGGTAGCGGGGGGGCTGTGGTTCACTTTTCATCCGTTCATCCGATCTTTATCATTTCTTCGGCAAATCGATTCATTTTGCTAATTACTAACTATCTCTAGAAGGTACGAATCGTCACTCTTTAAAACTGTATGAGATATAACTTTTTTCCAAATTGCGGGGGCGGGAGGAGGCGTGGCCAAAATTTGAAACAAACTTGATCTGCGTGCAGATAAAAGAAGCATTTGTCCCATACATGTCAAACCCCTATCTCTTACCATCTCTGAGATCTAGGTGTTCATACAGACAGACGGACGGACGGACGGACAGACGGACAAGTCTATATCGTCTCGGCTGTTGATGCTGATCAAGAATATATATACTTTATATGGTCGGAAATGATCCCTTCTGCCTGTTACATACACGACTTTAGTATACCCTTTTTACTCTACGAGTAACGGGTATAAAGACCCATTTTTACTGAACATTTTTTTAGTGTAGTTTGGAATGGTGATCTCAAAAATCGATTTCCAAAATTTTTTCATGGCTCAGTTTTTGAAATATGATTTTTTTTCGGTAGGTGCTCTTACATTTGAAGTCATATCTCACTTCATAATTGTCAGAAAGAGTCAAGCAAGATATTGATCGAAAGGTGATTGAACTGTCGTAATCGCGTAGAAAATTGTGTTTAAATCGATTTAGTTGTTTGAATACAAACACTAAAACTTTTTTTAAAAATTCGGTTATTTTCCCGAAAATGCAAGAAATTGAACTTTTAAACGCCTAGAAAAAACTAAAAAAAAATGTTTATTCTTTTTCTACTTAACTTGCACTTCTACAAAGAAACCCCGATAACTTATCAAAATCAAAATCTGTGAACAAACACAGGAGCTGTGATCAATTTGGTGAAAAAAATGTGGTATTTTCGTGATTATTCAAAAATAAATTTCCGTTTGCTTCCACTTTTGTTCCGTTCTTGATTATTATTTTTGTTCTGGCTTTTCGCTCACTTCATAAATTGACCAAAAGACGAAAAAAAAAAATACAAATTTATTTTATGTGAACACACAAAATACTCAAATTTGAATGTCAGTTCCTCTACTTAATTTGATCCATCTCCGGTACGTATGACACGATTTTCCTCACCAATACCTTATTGTCTTCGTAAAAGTGCAATTCTTAAGTAGAAAAAATATTTAGAAAAAAATTTTTTTTTGGTTTTTTTTTATTTTTCCTAGGCGTTTAAAAATTGAATTTCTTGCATTTTCGAGCAAAAAATTGATATTTTTGATATATTTGGTCGTTGAGTCCAAACAACTTAACCGATTTTAAAACAATGTTCTACGCGATTATTGGCAGCTGAATTACCTTTTGATTTATATCTTGCTTGATATGGCTTAAAATGTAAGAGCACCTACCGAAAAACAAATAAAATTCATATTTGAAAAACGGAGCCATGAAAAAATGTTTAAAATTGATTTTTTAGATCACGATTCCAAACTACACTAAAAAAATATTATATATGAAATGGGTCTTTTTTTATTTTTGTAAGCTGGTGTTATTATTCATAAATTATTTCATAATTGAGATGCAATTATGTGAGAAGTCCTTTTTCAAAAATGCAAAAACGGTGATTTGGGATTATCTCGTTCCTAAATGTGTTCTACTGAGATATTTTTAAAATCCAAGTTCGGACGCAGCGCGTGATTTTACCTAAGGAATGACATTATATTAAAGAGGATAAGAAAATCATTCAATATTTGTAAACTAGTGTTATTTATTAAGTTTTAGCATTTTGCTCATACCATATTGCATATGTTTGAGTTCTACTTAACTATTCTGGCGTTAATTGATTGTCTGAGTGAAACGCAATACTCAAAACATAATGATGATATGGCGATCAATATTTTTTTGATCAAAAATTCACTCAAGATGCTACGATGCTCCATTTAAGAAGGGCCTGAGAAAATTTTTTTATACATGGTTTGTCCGGAAAGTAATAGGACTGATTTTCTTCCGCAGCGACTGTACTTCGGAGCGTGCGCGCACCGACTGGATAGTGAGTGGTGCAAGCCGGCAAGAGGCACGCGATTAAATTCTGTTTGAAACTCGGTAAGAGGTCGCCCGGAAAGAGGTCGCCCATGAAGACCGTGCTGGAAGACCTTCGACGAACACAGACAATGTGACTCGTGTGCGCAAAGTTTTGATCTCAGACCGTAGAACAAGTATTCGTTTAATTGCCCAGATGTTAAATTTAACAAAATCTGTGGTGGAATTTGATCATGCGTGATGGTCCCAAAAGTGAACTTGAAAAGTGACTGCTTGTGAACAGCTACCTGACCAAGGCCGGCATCCCAACGCTTTCGCAGCACCCCTAAACCCTGTATATTCTTAGAAAGAGAACCAAGGCGAACTTATAGAACCCAAATTTGATTGAAAAAAAAGCAAGGCTAGCTTCGGCTCGACCATAGATTATACACCCTTGGAGCATAATATATGCCTGCCAGTTTGTTATATGGCAGCTATACGATATACTTGTCCGATTTTAATCAACTGACGGTCATTTCTTCGGTTACTAAATCCGGTTTAAGTAAAATGGAAATTACTTAAGCAGTTAAATCTGACTGCTCAACCAAAAGCTAAAATTATTCTTTACCCAATGACCCAATAAAAAGTTCAACATTTTCTTTTCAAATCTCTTTAAAAAAGTAAAAACCAATCCTATAAACAAATTTCTAGTAATAGTATGTTTATATATTACTACAAACCGTCATTCTCTCTCCTCTTGTTAGTTGGTTCCAGACTTTTATTGTTTGATTCGTTTCCTGTAGATGTTGAATTAGTTATAGGTTTTGAACTAAGTGTAAAGCTGGCTGCAACAGGATTTGTATTCGACACGTTACTAGAGGCGGTGTTACTAGGTCCTCCTTCGACACTGATCTTTAATTGTCATTTGATTAGTTCCACCGAAAGAAACTTTCTTAATCGTTCATAATATTGAGGATGTAATTCAACATCATTATGGCCAGCTCCCTGAAATTAAATAATAAAATATGAAGATATTAAATTCAATTACAAATGAGAAGATTTGAAAAAAGAAAAAAAATACAATGAAAAAATGTTGTTATTTATAAAATCGAAACATCTTGTTTTTACACTTTTCGCTATTTAAGTTCTTAACTATTTGTTTGAATTAAATTCAGTTTGAGTATGCAGCTTGAATCATCGTTTATTAGCTCAAATCGATGACAAAAAAATTGATTATTTTTACCCATTGCAAATGGGTTAAAGGGGATCATCAAGTTGTGCAAATGTATGTAAAGTGAAGAAGGATATATTTCCGATCCTATAAAATATATATATTCTTGATCACCATCAACAGGCGAGTCCATGTAGCCAAGTCCGTCTGTCTGTATGAACGCGTCGATCTCAGAGACTACTAAAAACACTAGACTAGAAACACAAATATACTTACTCACTTATACCGCACCCAGATAAAGTTTGTTTTAGGATTGCATAATTTCCCCGTTCCCCCTTAAAAAGCAAAACACAGTCAGAGCCACAATTTTAAAGATAATACCTCGTGGCTTATACATTATCTTATGCCCTTTATCTATATATTCTGAAAAGCGTAATGAGATCCGAACAAAATCACCAAAATAATGCACGAAACAAGTGTCTCAATTGTACAGGGTATTTGGGAGTCGGTCCACTCGACTGCAACGCTCTTACTTGTTTATTTTGATATAGGCGCTTTTTATTGTTTTAAATTTGAATACCTCGGCAATTTCGAAGAGTTTTCATGGGGAATGAAGTACAACAGTGTGAACGCAGCCTTACATTTACGTATCAAGCTTTCACAGCAAAATTCAAAGCGTGCTAAAACAGCAAAATTTAAAACAAACTTGATCTGAGTGCAGACAATAGGAGTCGACATGTCAAATTTGTTTTCTCTAGCTCTTCTGGTCTTTGAGATCTAGGTGTTCATACAGACGGCCCGACAGGGCTATATCGACTCGGGTGTTGATGCTGATCAAGAATATATCGCTCACTTACTTCAATACTGGCATAACTCAAAATAATCCGATTTGAGAAAAACACGTTTGAAATTCTTAATGGATTTAACCAAGAAAAAATAGTTCTTTTAGTTTCGAGTTAATTAATTAAAATATTATAAATTTAGGATGCTTATTGATAAAACATGAAAATATGATGTTTTAACTGAAAGCCGATGTATGTTTGCTCAATATCGACTGCAGGACAACTGAGATATGAAGTTCTTGCATTAACATGAAAATGAACCCGTAAAATTATAATGAGACATATTTCCATATCACATGGAAAGTAAAAGAGATATCAACACCAACATTTTTACACAAAATAGAACAGAATAAAGCGAGTATTTCTGCATCATTAAGTCGAAAATCGTATTTTTTGAGTTAAGCCAGTATTGAAGTAAGTGAGCGACATATACTTTATATGGTCGGAAACGATTCCTTCTGCCTGTTACATACATTTGCACGACTTTAGTATACCCTTTTTACTCTATAAGTAAAGGGTATAATAAAAATTGACATTTGCAGATCCTTCTTCTCATTTCCCAGGATGAACCAATCACATTCTCTTGGCGTGTTGTGGTGAACCAGCATTTCCAGGAAACAAATGATCATTACTACATTCATTTTGCCAGATCTGGTTTATATTGATAATTATTTGGTATTTTTGTTGACCAATACTGTTTGGAACTCTGAATTTCTGTACTTTGACGTCTGGCAGCATTGCAATTGCACATTATTTTCTGTGGCGTGGCCATTATAAAAGCGTTTTTGTGCTTGACTTCGTCAAATTTTCAAGCTGTCCAGATTTAATCTGAGCTCCTTAAGTGTCTGAAACACCTGGCATCCTGTTTGCACAGTGAACAGTCTATTATTTTTTACATTCTCTGGCCATCCAACGTCTACTCGATGTTTAGCGAAGTTTAGTTGGCCATTTCTGTCTAAAACTACGGCAAAGAACACATATTTCTGCATTTAGCCTCCCGACGAAAGTCTTCATGTAAGCATTCAAATACCTTATTTGGGGCTGAAGTAACTACTTCTGGAATTCGTTCTGTAGTTCTGGCAACTTGACTGTAGAATTTCACAATTTGCGACGCCCGTGTCTCGCGAGGAAAAAGACTCCTCTAGGGGATGCTTTGCCTTTGGGGATGGGTTAAGATTCACACCAAACCGATTAGAGTAAACCATCAGTTGGCTGTTAAACGCCTCAGGTAATATACCCTTTTTCAAACGTAAGGAGAGAGGGAGAGAGTAAAAGTTTTCCCTTCTTCGAGCGTGGGCGAATCGATCGAGCAAAGCAGAAACGAAACTGCGAAAAAGCAGAGGCTGCCCAACAGACATAGCGGGAAGGTGTTAAAGTGTCGTGTGAACAGTGGGCTAGAATTGCATTGTGATCAAAAAAAAGGGAACTGAGGATGAAGAATTTCGCAACAAATCAGGCATATCCAAATTTAACCAGAAGTCTGCAGAGAAAATTGAAGTCGCTTAAGTTTTGATAATCCTTTGCTTAATAAAATTTGTTTCTGTAAGAAAAATTCGCATTCGCACCTAGAAACGAAAAAAATTAACAAAATATCCAGATCGGTTGAACATACTAAAACAAAAACAAAAGCAATAATTAAAAAAATAGTAAGACCAAAGAAAAATATTTTCAAGGAGAGTGCAACTAGAAAGAAATTTATCCCTTATAACATCCAAAAATTCAATCCATTTCAAGCTAAACTACCTACTGCATGGGAACTCCTTTATCATCGCTACAGCATGGGTGAGTGTTACGTATGAATGTGATCATTTGATCACCGAAGCACATTTTCAAAAAAATTATCGTCATCACTGAATATGCAGATTCCTATCTTCATTATGTTGCTTCAGCATTTGCATTTTAACAATTTACAAAATGGCTGCCAGCAGCGATAACAAATGAAACAAAGATTTCTATTTTTGCTGCTAGAAAAATACATTTTAATGTTGCTAAGGGTATAAAGCTCATCTATGTCAATTTCTTCTCAGTAAATGCTAAAATTATTTAGGTGGCCACGAGAACCATTGTTTTGTTCAGGCTAGAAGTCAAACACGTAGCTTGTGGTCTTTTTTCTGTCACTTTTTTGCATTTTTATACCCTGTTCTCATTAAAAATGGGAAAAAGGGGATCATGAAGTTGTGCAAATGTATGTAACAGCCAGAAGGAAGCACCTCCGACCCCATAAAGTATATATATTCTTGATCAGCATAAACAGCCGAGTCGATTTAGCCATGTCCGTCTGTCCGTCTGTCTGTCTGTATGAACGCGTCGATCTCAGAGACTGTAACAGATAGAGCCACAATTTTTGGCATGTATGTAGGTTTATACTGTACCCACATCGAGTTTGTTTTAGATTTGGAAAATTCCTCCTCCTCCATCTTTTATCAGCGAAAAACTGTCTTTCTCTCTGTATAAACGCGTGGATCTCACAGACTATAACAGGTGGAGCCACCAATTTTTTTCATTTTTGAAGGTGTATACTGTACCCAGATCAAGTTGGTTTCAGATTTGGAAAATTCCACCTCCTCCATCTTTTAGCAGCGAAAAACTGTCTCTCTCTCTCTGTATGAACGCGTTGATCTCAGAGACTATAAGAGGTAGAGCCACAAATTTTTGCATATATGCATAGCTCGCAAATAACTCTCAACACTTTTTTCCATGCGTTCAGTCTCACATAAAAACAGAAACAATAAAAGCACACACGCTCTCTAACTGAGCCGAACACTTTTCTGACCCGCTCTTGTGTTTTCTGTTTCGGCAGTTCGCTTGAGCAAAACAAACGAGTCTGTCCGCCAATGACAACTGAGAGAGACACTTTTGAGCGAGTGCTCAGGAAACAACTGTCTGCAAATGAGCAAAACACTTTAAGTGTCAGTAAAAAGTATTATTTGCTTTGTTTGGCGGTGGGCTCGTGTATATGCAATGTTCGTATACATACATATAATATTTAATTTATTATATGAAACAAATATATATACACATAATTAAATAACTATGATTTTTTTAGACGTTAAGCAATAAGAAATTTTAATATTTTCTGCATGTTAGAACATCCACCCACTTGTGTGAAAATTGGTGCGGTAAATTTTCGGCTGATCAAACTTAATTTTAAATATAACACATTGAAAACTATGATATGAGTGATTTACAAAACCATGAATACATAAGCTAAATTATATGTTTAAAATTTATTAAGAATAAAGCTTAATAGCTTGACTGAGAAACACACACACGAGCGCCACACACACATTTAAAGAAGACACTTTTTACGCTTGCTCCCGGCAAATTGATCAGTAAAAGACATGAGCAAAAGAGAACCGAGAGAAGCGATCTATGGTTGAGCGAAAACAGCCATGGAGCAAAACAGAATTGAATGTGTCTTTTCGCTCTCTCCACTCGTTGTGTCTGTACCAAAACTGTTTTGTGCTGACACTCTGAAGGTGTTGACAGTTTTCTGCGAGCTCTGCATATATGTAGGTGTATATCGTACCCAAATCAAGTTTGCTTCAGATTTGACAAATTCCTCCTCCTTCTCCTTCTAACCGCGAAAAACTGTCAGAGCTAAAATTTTTAAGTTTGAACCTAATGATTAAATATATATTCTATTCTGTATACCACTACAAGATCCGAGCAAAAACACCGAAGATATGCAAGTGCGCCTCCCCAATTATTCAAATAAATTTTAAAATAAAAGGAGTTCAAAGCTATAGGAACCACATTACTTGGAACAGGGTATTTTGCTGTCGGGGCACTCGACCGCAACACTCTTACTTGTTTTAACAATATTAAACTCCAAAATGTCTTTAAATGATCAAAAATCGAAGTAAAATAACTTTTTAATATACACTCATTTGTCTCACAATGACTACTTTGTTATTTTCAAGCTACAAGAACTTTTGATGAAAAACATTGTGCAAAAAAAGTCGAAAATATTTATAGTTTTTGGGCTATAACTTTTAAAAGTGCGATGATATCGAAAAACTGAAAATATTTTAAATAAAAAGAAACAAACGACTACCAACTTTTTTTTTACAAAAATTTTTAGTATCAGCAGAAAATTATTCAGAATTGTTTAAGCTTGGAAAAAATCGAATTCATCAAAATATATCCACACTTTCCATTTTAAAATCCAAAAAATTTTAACTTATCAGCAACATCAAACTTTGTGTTTGGTTTTTCTGTAACGTTATTCAATGCAGCTCACATTAAAACAAATTTGGTTGAAATAGTACACTTAATGTGGCCACAAAACCAACACGCTAAGCACACGATTATGCGAATATCCCGTAAGCCAAAAATACATATTGAATGCTTTCTATCTTCTCTGTTGCAAAAGTTGACCTTTTTTGTAAACTTTTGTAATTCTTAAAAAGTATGCATTAATTTCAATTTAATTCAATTTAGGCAAATTTCAAATTTATAATAGTGATGACCACTTAGTCATATAGCCTAAAAATGATCGACTATCGAATAGAAACTGTCGAACGTCGAATGGCTAACGGGTAATGAGACATTATCTCAAAATGCCCTTTTTTAGCATCTCAAGTGAAAAAAAACAACATTTTTGCACCGTCATTTTCTGATATCTTATAGAGTAAAGTAATTTTGAGATGTTTTTATAGATTTTTCGAAAGACGTTTAAGTCGCACAAACCGAATATTCCCCAAAAAAATGGTGTTTTCCGTAATAATTTTGTTTTTTACTTATAATTTGGCCAATAACTACAATTTTCTTAGTTTTCAAATCAACATTTTAAAGAAAAATGTACAAATTTTACTTTTTTGAGCATAAACCATGAGTCTGGGCTTTGCATTTGCTTGTTTAGGTACCGGGCACTACATTTGGGACATGCAGATTGATGCAGATTCTACAAAGTATATATATTCTTGATCAGCATCAACAGCCGAGTCGATATACCCATGTCCGTTTGTCTGTCCGTCCGTATGAACAAAAGAATCTCAGAGATGGTAAGAGATACACATTTGACATGTATGGGACAATTGCTTTTTATACTTGCAGGCAGATCAAGTCTATTTTAAATTTTTGCCACGCCCCCTTCCGCCCCCGCAATTTTGAAAAAAAGTCATATTTTTCACAGTTTTTTAGATAGAGGGTTTGTTCCTTCCAGAGGTAGTTAGTAATTCTAGATATGTATAGATTTGCAAAAAAAAAAAATGATAATGAGCGGATGAGCGGTTCTCAAGATATGAGGAAAACAGTGAACAAAAAGTTGAACTGCGCTAACCGCACAGCAGGATGACACATTAACCGCTGCGCAAACAATCTTTTTTCTTCAATTTAAATATAATCTATTCACAGGTAAATACCCTCAAAAGTATTGGCAAAGATTAGATCACATTTGCCCATAGGTTTATGTTATCTTTATTACTTCTTTTGCACCATGGAATCACTATGATTCATTTGTGTTATACAAAAACAATGAAAACACCTCTCTCTCAATGATAAGATAAGGTCAAAACTTATCTTATCTTAAAACGTGCCACAGGCAATTCTTCATACCAAATATGTATTTATATGCGATTGGGCACTACGTTTCAATACAGCTCTATTCTAACCACTGAAAAGTTAAGACCGCAACATGTCTCCACCACACAACGATCGTCTTTTTGGAATCCATTTGGGCTTGCACTTGGGCCACCACGGACAACACCACCATCATCATCATGGACATCCGCCGCCGCCCCCACATCATCACCACCACCACCACCACCATGGACATCCTCCGGCACATCATCATCATCATCATCACGGACCCTCGTCGTACAGCCACTATGACCATCATCACCAGCACCATGGAGGACATGGTCACTATGATTATCATAATGGTTCTCATCACCATCATCACTGCTAAAAGGGATGAGGAAATTATCAAGTCCACAACCAGAGATATAACGATGCTTTATAGTGTGCAAATTGTGAAGTGATTTTACCAAAAGAAAAACAATTTATTAACGAATTTTATTTATTTTATAAACAAAAAACCAAGAAAATACTACAAAAAAATATACAAAAACTTTAGAAAATCTGATGAATATTGTTTCCTTTTTATAAAGATAAAAAATTAGTGAGTTCTAGCTGGCTCTAGGTCCGAAAAAGTTGTGTTTGTTCACAACTGAAAACAACTTTTGCATTATCGTACACCAAAAATGAGCTGGTTGCCTATACGGTACCGTTTCATCATTCTCCCGAATAAATCTTCAGTAGGCTTATCGCTGGAGAAAACATCACTTCAGCTGCCTTTCCATACAATCAATTTTTTAATCAGTTGGGAACCTCAAAAAACAATGAAAGTAAAAATAGGACAAGCTTCCATGTTTTCAACTTTTTGGTGTACCTAAGCTTAAGCTTAAGCTCAAAGTTCTAAGTCCAAAAACTACAGCTTTTGAGAGAGCTTAGAACTGGCCGTTAATTTTGAATCAACATTCAAAAAGCTCGTTGTTTCGAAACTTTTTAGTTTCGTTTACAAAACAAGAGACGTGCCGTCTCTATATAGGTTGTATTTATGCGACCTTTAATTTTAATTAGTGAGTTTTAGCGGCTCAGGTCCGAAAGTTGTGTTGTCACAACGAAAAAACTATCATTATCGTAAAAAAATGAGCTGGTTGCCTATACGGTACCGTTTCATCATTCTCCCGAATAAATCTTCAGTAGGCTTATCGCTGGAGAAAACATCACTTCAGCTGCCTTTCCATACAATCAATTTTTTAATCAGTTGGGAACCTCAAAAAACAATGAAAGTAAAAATAGGACAAGCTTCCATGTTTTCAACTTTTTGGTGTACCTAAGCTTAAGCTTAAGCTCAAAGTTCTAAGTCCAAAAACTACAGCTTTTGAGAGAGCTTAGAACTGGCTCTCTTGTTTTGTAAACGAAACTAACAAAAGTTTCAAGAAACAACGCAAACGCTTTTTTGAATGCTTGCATTCAAAATTAACGGCCAGTTCTAAGCTCTCTCAAAAGCTGCAGCTTTTGGACTTAGAACTTTGAGCTTAAGCTTATGCTTATTTACACCAAAAAGTTGAACCCATGGAAGTTTGTCCTATTTTTACTTTCATAGTTTTTAGAGGTTCTCAACTGATTAAAACATTGATTGTATGGAAAGGCAGCTGAAGATTCATTCGGGAGAATGATGAAACGGTACCGTATAGGCAACCAGCTCATTTTTGGTGTACGATAATGCATAAGTTGTTTTCAGTTGTGAACAAACACAGCTAGAACTCACTAATTAAAAATTAGAAAGGTCGCCAGATAAATACAAACTAAAGATAAAAAAGTTTGGAAAACAAGTACGGAATACTGCAAAAAAAATTAATAATTTGAATTTTTAACACGAAAAGAAGCCATGCCTTACTAAATTGCTAAATAATTGTGTAAAATGTGCCACAAAACTTCTTTGATTGTGCTTAACACAATATTACAAAATCAACTTTTACAGTGTGCAAGCTTCTTTCTTACATTCTTCAAATTACAAAATAATTACCTATCTACTCTTCTGTACTAAATCAAAGGTGAATCAGATATGATTTAGAAGTTCTGATACTGAAATACTCTCTTCCTGTACTTGATTTTCAGTCAGTTAAACACTGCACTATGGGCGATTAGCCAAATTTTGTGGCATAAACTCTAAAAATAAAGCTAGGCCCTTGAAATTTTGTGTAAATGTGTCTAATATTAAACTAGAATTTCGAAAAAAAATTTCGTCAATTGGGCCACGCCCTAACTTCCCGCCCTTACAACTACCTAAAATGGTATGGACAAAACGTCACATTTTTTTAAAAATCGATCTTTTTGATGTGCAATTTGGCACGTTTGACAAATCGGAACATTGGTACTGTGTATTACCCACGCCCCCTGCCACTTGCCCCTTTCCAACCGCAAATTAGTCTGTTAGGCAAGTTCGGAGGCCAATTTTCTTTTCAATCGTAGCCCTCCCTCAGTATAGCTTAGTTTTTGTCGTCCCATATTGGAGGGTGATGATCTTGCTGTATTTTCATGATCAATTTCCACTTCCAAATTTTAAAAAAGACATTTTGAGTGCATGGTTTTATATATTGACAGATATCTTTTAATTTGTCTTTAACTTTATCTATTTTTTTTATGCTTAAATCGATTTTGTTGATCCCTGAAAACCAGAGAACGATTATCAAAATCTATGAACAAACACAGGAGCTGTGAGCTATTTAGTACAAAAAAAGTGGTATTTTCGTGAATATTCAAAAATAAATTTCCGTTTGCTTCGACTTTTGTTCCGTTCTGGATTATATTTTTCGTTCTGGTTTTCGCTAGCTTCATAAAGTGACTAAAAGACGAAGAAAAATACAAGTTTATTTATTGTGAACACACAAAATACTCAAATTTGACTGTTAGTTCCGCTACTCAATTTGATCCATCTACGGTACGTGTGACACGATTTTCCTCACCAATACCTTATAGTCTTTGTAAAAGTGCGATTCTTAAGTATAAAAAATAAAAATAATTTTTTTGGATTTTTTATATTTTTTCTAGACGTTTAAAAATGAAATTTCTTGCATTTTTGAGTAAAAAATTAAGTTTTTTGAAATATATTTGGTCGTTAAATCAAAACTACTAAACCGATTTTAAAACAATGTTTCACGCGATCGTTGGCAGCTGAATTACCTTTCGATTCATATCTGGCTTGACTCTATCTGACAATTTCGAAGTCAGATATGGCTTAAAATGTAAGAGCAAAAAGTGAAAAAATTCATATTTCAAAAACGGAGCCATAAAAAAATTTTTGAAATTGATTTTTGAAATCACCATTCCAAACTACACTAAAAAATATTTTAGTTGAAATGGGTCATTTATTATTTTTTATTTTTGTAAACTAGTGATATCAATCAGAGTTTCGTGCGAAAACTCATATGTCACTAAAAATGCATATTATTCGATAAAGGGCAAAAATGGGCAAAAAAGATTAATAACACTTTATACTAGGGGCTTTAACAAATAACTTGCCATTTTTAGTTGCATGCGCCTACATGCGCCCCAAAAGTATTACTCCCTGGAACACAATTACATTTGCTATTTTTCTGCAAAAAACACAATGAACAAAACAACAGACAACAACAGTAAAACACAATATTCGTTTCTTATCACAGCAGATATCAATTTTACATACCGTGAGCTTCGTTTTCCATATTGAACTTGAATTTTTTGTTGAAGCTCTGCCTATTTATTTACTTTGCAAATACAATGAACTTTTTACGTCAATTTTCACAAGCACGTGCTTCGATAAATCAGCTGACTTTGGAGAGCTGCCACAAGAGAAGAGATGTCACCCGGCCGAAAAAAAAATATTTTTTTATCTAATTGAAGTATTCACTTTCAATAATTAGAGTCACTTTTTGAAATTAATACCATCGATTTTTTGACCTTATGCCAGAAAAATCGTCATTTCGCCCAAAGTGCACTGGCCAAAAATCATAAAAATAATTATTTTTGAGTTTTTTTTTTATGCTCAAAAATAATAATTATACAGGCATGTTCTCAATTCCACTTCCACGGCAACCTTTCGAAAGTGGAATTGATTCATGTTCTCGCAACACCAAAACGAACAAGTTTTTCGCTTTGAAAAGTAATGCTTGTTAGTCGGTGGAATGAAAAGTAATTGCCAAATTACGCACGCTTACAGTTGCTAGATTTTCATAAGGTAAATTTTTCTTAATTCTGTGATCAATTTAGAAATTGTTAGTGAAATTTAATTGGCATTCTAGTCTTTTATTGATTTATAATGATTTTTTTTGTTTAATGTGTTCAGATTTTGGCTGTGCAAACAAAAACGAATAGTGAAACATAAAAGTCAGACTCTCTCATTTCCGACTGTTCCATTTTCGATCGTTTCGCTTGGAATTCTGGTTTCTCTCTTGTGTACCTAGTGCCATTTTCGCTTGTTCCAGTGGAATACAAAAAGTAAAAGGAGAGCCATTTCATTCGAAATTCAGAACACAAAAACAAAACCGAAGCGGAATTGCGTTCGATTTACTTTTCAAAAAGAAGTGGAATTGAGAACATGCCTGATAGACTAAGTTTTATTAAATTACTCAAAACTAATGATTACACAGGGGAACAGCCATTTTGTTGCAGCCTCTTTGATGACAAATTCTGGTCCAGTTTGTTAAACTGATTACAAATCTGGTCTCCGTTTGGCTTCATCAGCTTTGGTTTGAAAGATATCGCGGAAAATTGGTTTTGCATATTTTTATGCTTTGGAAAAATTATTGAGGTCACACTAAGCAATAACTTTTGCGTTTATGAGTCTTATTCGACGGAACACGTATCAATGCAGCCCAAAAAATTCATGCGAGCAGCATCAGCAAGTCCGAAGGTGCCCAAATTGGCCTTTGAAGAGAGTTATTCTTTAGTTTATGGGAAATTTTTCAAACTTGAACGTCATGTTCAAGCCACAGAGGGGGCCAAATTTTTATTTTTAAAGGCCCTTATATTTTCATCAATTTTGTTGCATTTATATCAGCTTGATGGACAAAGCCACAGGCTGTTAATCCCGGAAAAGTTAATTAAAATTTATGACAGTATAACTAGATTGATAAACAAAATGTTTATATGAAAGATTTAAAGACTACGTGCTCTAACATAGAACTTACATTAATTGTGAAGCAAATGTAAAATAACATTCAGGCAGTTCTAGATTCAAACCATTTTCTCCAAATTCATATTTGCTGAATACCAAACAACCGCGCGAGAATGACATTTAAATTTTATGAATTGTCCTGCGAATGGGCCTAGTAAGTTCCGCAATCACAATAATCTCTTGACTAAGCACCTTGTAATTTTCCAATGCTGTACCTAACAAAAGTGGTCATTTTGTTGGCCTGTGTAATTTCTGAAATTTTTCATAAGGATTTGATAATAAATAGCTGAGTTGGTTCCAACGTTGCATACTTTTCTGCTTTTCCTTAAGATCGCCTCAACTTACTTAAGAGAAGAAAGCACAACAAATTTGGGACAATAAATTGTATATGGGCTTTTCTGCAGGTCGCGAACGTACGTACATGATGTACAAAAAAGACAGAAACAAAAATTATCCCCACTTTTTCCCCACTTTTTTTTGCGATTTAATAGCATTTTATTAGCTCTGTGCTTAGTGCAAAATACGGGATTTATCGATTTTTAGATTTCATAATGATAGCAATAAACATGAAGTCGACTTTAGCTTAATCTAGTGAAATGCAAAAATCTTCGAAATGGAACTAAAGCGATTCATTTATTATAAAAGAGGACTAATGTAGCTTTCTATCGAGTGTTTACACAGAAAAATATCTCTATTGGTTTCTTTTAAATTGAATTAAGTACCGGTCGCGAACGTACGGGTCGCAACTGTACGATTAGAACTTAGATAAGAAGCAAAATAAAAATTAACCGTTAATCGAACTTTTTTGGTCTCTATGCATTTTTTTCTTCTTAATTGATTGCAATGAAGAGATGTTGTAGAAAGAGTGCAAACACAGCATATGTTTTGCACGTAAAGTAATTAAATATAAAAATGGCATTCAATTTTATTTTTCGGTCCAGTTTAACCATTTGGCGGAAATGCCCATATTCTTAAAGCTACTCTGGTCGACACAATTACACAGTTCAACAAATAATTGGCGCCAGCTGTGAAGAACTAGCCTTGAAAAAGATCCTCGAAACTTTGCCGTTCGGATTCGACGTTAAGCTGTAGGTCCCTTTCTCTTGTGCGAAAAATTATAAGCACACACGCCAAGAGATTGAGAGATTCTTGGTTTGGCCATTTAAAGCTGTATAGCCAATTTTACATTTACATACTTTTGCACGAGTTTAGTATACCCTTTTTACACTACGAGTAACGGCTATAAAAAAGGTTTAAAATTTTTCTTGAGCCTGGTTGTCTTGGACAGGATTTGAAACCACGACTTTTGGTTAAGGCGACTGTTGTACTGAACCCAGGCCACGGTTGTGTTTGAAATCTAAGTGCCAAACTGTTCGATTATAGCAGCTTGCTGCTCTGACCAACTGGGCTAACTTCTTCCTCCATCTATTTGAATGGTACTGTATAACTTCAGAAAATTTATTCATCAAACATTGCAATTTTAAAAATTCCATGTTTTTAAATCAAAAAACTTCTGAATAAATTATGAAATGTTCGTTATTTAAAAAAAAAATAACTTTTCTTTCAAGTGTATTAAAACTTCGGAACAGACTTGGGGCTCTCTATGCATTCAGTACATTTCAAGGAAATAAATGGTATGCCATATATGGCTCTCTATGCATATAGCTTAGTCTTTGTGAAAGCTAGTGAAACAGTTTCTTTTGTCCTTGTAGCTCAAAAAGAACGGAATGAACAATCATATTGACTAAGCTGTCTATTCATCATCCATCGGAAAAATTTTAAAAAGTCTGCTGGCGTCCCCAATTTAGAAGATTGGTTTTTCCTTAAAATGGAGAGGTTGCATTCGAATACGGGGCAAGCGGCTTTCGTTTCAAATCGGTGCTCTTGCCTGTCACAGTGTTCATCTGAACCACTCTCATAGGTCTCCGGTTTCTCCAAAAATTTTATATATAATGCTTACCTCACAGTCAAATTAAATTTTTTTTGTGACAGAAAACTTTATATTCTTTTGGAAAAAAATGATTCTTCTACAAAAAAATGTTTTTCGTGTTCCAAATTTATTTCGAAACTCAGCAAATTTTTCTTTTGTTAACCCATGTGAGACGCTTAAAAAAAACTAATACAAACACGAAACGAGAAAGGAAAAGCTAACTTCGTCTGTACCGAAGTTTTGATACACTTGAAATAGCTTGTCTCAACGGTTAGCGACTTCGACCAAACTTCGCAGATCATCTTAAAAACATTACATATTACCAATGACCGTGTTTGAGAGCAGTAATATTGAGAACAAAACAGTTTTTCTTACTTAAACCTATTTTTCGAACGAACATTTGTATGGCAGCTACAAGAAGTAGTCATCCGATCCGGTTGGTTCCGACATATTAGCAGCGTGCAGTAAAAAGAAAACTCTGTGCAAAGTTTCAGCTCGATAGCTCCAAAACTGAGTGACTAGTTCGCGTAGAAACAGACAGACGGACAGACGGACGGACGGACAGACGGACAGACGGACGGACAAAGCTTAATCGACTCAGCTCGTCAAGCTGATCAAGAATATATATACTTTATGTGGTCGGAGATGATTCCTTCTATGCGTTGCAAACTTCTGGGCAAAATTATAATACACTTTTCAAGTGTATAATAAAGAAACAATAAAATTCTTCACATGGCACTCGAATAGAAAATAGTGTAAAGATAATGGCCAATAACAAACTACTTCGCTTAAGTACCGTTTTAACTAAAACAAAATTCATTAAATATGAAAAGCCATAAATGGCTCTGTATGCGGTAGAGGGTTTATGATTCCTAATGCCCGACATTCTGGTCTGAACTAGAATATTTGGTACCGGTCAATAAATAACGGAGTTGGTAGTCCTACTTAATAAATTAATTAATTACTGATTTTCTAATCCTCTACAATTATATGTCATTACTTATGAAAATTCGCGCGCTGAATCTGAATACGGAGTTTAAAAAATTCTCAGAACAGAATTCGAGATAATCCCAAATTACCGGTTTTTCTTTATTTATGAAAAAGGGCTTCTCACTTGAATACAAATATCTCAATTATGGAATAACTTATGAAAAACCAAAATACCAAATTAAAGCTAATAAAATTATCTTTCAATCATTTATACATCATTTTATTGTCAAATTTGTAGTGTAGATGCTAATTCCAAAAATATCGATCATTTTGTTTCATTTTTATGGAAAATTTGAAAAAGGTAAAATTACACCGTTATTTTCTCTAAGAAATTTTTTTTTTAATTTCTTTCTCCGTTCGAATGATGTAACCTAATATAAAACAACTTCAAAAAGTGTTCATACAAGGTGGACCATCTAGTTTTTGGAATTTGAACTATTCATAATTTCACTTTAAGGGGGGGTAGGGTTTTAAAATTATATTATTTTTCATTTTCTTTATATTTTTTTTCTGAATGAACAACATGTCGAGAATATTGTGTACAAAGTTGAAGTCAATCCGAGTAAAACTTACGGAGTTACAGCGTTTCAAACGACCGGCCGTGCTACCTGATTGCTACCGTATGAAAAACTTTAAATCGATTTTCCCGAAAACTACTTTTTCGTAGTCCGTGTTTACTGCCATTTGAAAACTACTCGACCGATTCATTTCAAACTTTTTACACATTTTCTTCATATAAAATACCTCCCCCCTACGTTTAGTAAATTTTTTTTTTAACATTAAGGGTGTTTCCCACCCACAAAATGGCGGAAATTTTAGTTGAAAATAACGGTAAATTTAAATTTAAAAAAATTATCAGAGAACGTTGGGGGGGGAGATTTGTTTATAATTTAACTAAATTTTTATGGTTTTTCATTTTCAGATAATTTCCGACCGAGTTACAGTGAACACCGCAAATTGTTTTTTTTTTTCAAGACGTCCTGGGGGAAGCTCTGTCACGGGCTAATGGCTTAATATTTTTGCTTGAAAAATTTACAGAACATAGTCAAAACTATGCTCAATGATGTATAGAAGGTTTGAATAAAATTGCTCAATCGATATTTGAGATAAAAAATCACAAAAAAAGTGATTTTTTTACGCTAAAACCCTTACTCCTCCCTTAAAAACTTTGACATTTACGAAATGGGTCGCTATTCGCTTGAAGAAAGTTGGGAAATATTAAAAACATATTTCCAAAGTAGACTGTGATTGATTCAAACTGTGCGAAACTCGATTTGTGGACCAATTCGTGAAGCGAGTTCGAGAAACTGGAATGTTGGTGGATAAACCAACGCGTGAACGTACTCCTCCGTGGTGCCGTGGTAGTAAATTGACCGAAATTTTTTTTCATAATTTAATGACATGAACCAACTTTTCCAGTAAATGTTCCACATTTGAAAAATATCAAGTCGTTTATTTTTTTATAGCAAAATTCAATTTCAATTTTTAAATTGACCACCCTGTATATCGAAATCTGTTGGAAAGTGTAGAAATTATTAGCATTTATCTAAAAATTGGGCAACTGAGCGTTTTTGTGAGCAGTTTTGGAATTTGTTAAAGAGCTATTAGAGTTTAGCACAGACACTAGTTGATCTGTTGTATAATGATTTCGGTCCGACTCATAGGTAACTGAACAGCATGACTCATCTGAAACAGCCGATGACTTAGAAAACTATCAAGAATATGCAAAAGAGCGAAATCCTTTCTGCCAAAGTGGACTTAATGATCTAATAAAATCTTGATCTTTCAAAAAAAAAAATCGGAAATTTTAGCATCACGATTTCAAAAACGGAATTTGTTAAAGGATAATAATGGATATATATCGTCAAAAGCGCTATTGAAAAAAAAAATCATATTTATTATTGAAAGGATGTGTGTGGGCTATTTGAGGAGTTTAGTCGAGTGTCGTTTGTTTATGGCTAGTTTAGTCTAGAAGCGGTATTGTTGCACCAGGGATACATCAAAAATTTGATACGGCTGGCGCATGCTGTTAATATAAAAAAAATCCTATTAATCAATGACCATGTTGCTTGATTGGCTTTACAAAAAGACAGTGATGCATTTGCATATCTGAAGAACGTGCTCCCTAACCTATCCGAGGCAAAGATCAAAGAAGTGTGTGTTGGGCCGCCAATTAAAAAACTTTTGGAGGACTCCCAATTCAATTTAATGTTGTCCAAGAATGAGGAGGACGCATGGAATCATAGGTAAAGTTTCTATGTTATATTAAAGTTTTCTTTATATTCAATTGCTGAACATTATAATGTGCAAATATAACTGGAGTAAAAATGTCGTTGAAAATTCATTTTTTGGATTTTGGAAAGAGGCTATGATGGGTGACTTTTGTTGGTTTCTTACGCATGAGGAATGAACAATAAATACACACTTTTTGAATTTGTAATATATTAGATTAAATCAACCAAGAGAGAAAGAAATTAAAAAAAAAATTTCATTGAAAATAACGGTGTTATGTAGGGTTTTTTTTTCAAATTTTCGATCAAAATGATCGATATTTTTGTAATTAGAATCTACACTACAAATTTTACACTAAAATGATGTATGGTTCTCTTGGTTCGCAAGAGAACCAATTAATTTAAAAAACAAGAAGTCAAGGTATTTAAAAAAGTATAAGAGTTCAAAAAAATCATCTTATTTCTCTCGATATGTTGATGTTCGTTCTAGATTTAATGTGCTTAATGCACAATGTTATAACGACTATCTTAACCGTTGCAGGCTGCAATTCTCGCAACACTATCCCCTCATCTGTGCGTTATGGTAATTGAAAGCGAACACCGATCAGGACATAGCCGATCTATTTTCAGAGTTTTTTACGTCAACCTACTCGTCCACTAGCTTTCCTGCTAATCAACCAAACCCTTATCGGCTGAATAAGTGTACTTTTTCTCCTTTGTGATCTTAACTCTGTAAAACCTGTCTATGCACCGGGACCTGACGGAGTACCTGGTTGTGTACTTAGGTTTTGCGCTGATGCTCTTTGTAAGCCTATTTATAAATTATTCGAATTGTCTCTGGAATCATCCACTTTCCCTATGTTATGGAAGGAATCTTTTATCATTCCTCTCCATAAAAAAGGTAATAAGTCTGATGTTGAGAATTATAGAGGTATTTCAAAGTTGTCTGCAATTCCGAAAGCTTTTGAGAGAATTATGACATCTCAATTGCAGCATTTATGCAGTTCCATTATTTCACCCTATCAACATGGCTTTGTGAAGCGTCGATCCACTACAACTAACTTATTAGAGCTTACATCATTAGTGATCAAAGGAAACTTATATATGCAGACTGAAGTGATTTATACTGATTTTAGTAAGGCTTTTGACTCTGTCAATCACTCCTTGCTGCTTCACAAACTTAGTTTAATTGGTTTTCCAACTAACCTTCTTATTTGGATCTCTGATTATTTAAGTTCTAGAACACAAAAAGTTCTTTTCTGTAATTCGTATTCCCAACCAATCCAGGTTACCTCTGGTGTACCCCAAGGTAGTCACTTGGGTCCATTGCTTTTTACACTCTTCATAAATGATCTCCCGTCAGTCTTGACTCACTCTCGTGTGCTTATGTACGCCGATGATGTGAAACTATGTTTAACATATAATGATTTGGTTTCCCGCTTTAATTTGCAAGCTGACTTGGATGCATTTCAGTCTTGGTGTAAAGATAATCTGTTAAACCTAAACAGTTCCAAGTGTAAGGTTATGACATTTTACAGAAGCTCACCACAATTCTGTTCTTATTTGATAAATACAGTCCCACTAGAGTGTTTGAATGATACAGTCAATGAAGTAAATGATCTTGGTGTAATCCTTGATCACCGACTTAAATTTGACTCCCATATAACGGCTACTGTTTGTAAGGCCAGGAGTATTCTTGGGTTTATTAAGCGCTGGTCGAAAGAATTTGACGATCCATATACAACGAAAATTTTGTACATTTCTCTTGTCCGTCCCATACTCGAGTACGGATCCTGTGTGTGGTCTCCGCAATATTCGACCCATCAAGATAGAATTGAATCTGTGCAAAAGCAGTTTTTATTGTTTGCTCTTCGTGGCTTAAACTGGAATCCTGAGGTCCGTTTACCATCATACTCTAGTAGGCTACTTTTGATTAACGTTCCCTCCCTCATTAACCGTAGAGCTATGCTTGGTGTAATATTTATACATAGATTGATTAATGGTGAAATCGACTCATCTGAGTTGGTTGGCCAAATTAACCTCAACGTTCCTATTAGACCGACTCGCAATTTTATACCCCTATCACTAAATCGTTGTACCACTAACTATGCTTTGCATGAACCGTTTCGTATTCTCTGTGCTGATTACAATAAACTCTACCGTGTAATCAACTCGGAAGCTTCTCTTCCTGCTTTAAAAACATCTATTTTAACCTATTTAACCCGTAGTTGATATTAATTTATGTTTTTACTCCGCGATTACGTGTCACAAGTTATTGTCTCCGCCTCTCGGTCGGTTCGGTTACTATTTTATGCTACTATTTTGTCTAGGGTTCGCGCGTAACAAGCCGTGGCTTGGTGTCGCATGGGCCACTTGAACGTACTGCGCATTGTACGTCAACGTCCATATAAAAAAAAAGAAAGACAATTTTATTAGCTTTAGTTTGATGTATACAAATTATTCATAAGTTATTTCAAAGTTAAGTGAGAAGTCCTTTTTCAAAAATGCAAAAAACGGTCATTTATGATTATATCGAAATCTGTTCTACTGAGCATTTTTTAAACTCTATATTCGGATTCAGCGCGTGATTTTTAATTATTTCCATATTTAGATAACCTTTTTTTTTTTTTGAAATTTTAGAGTTATGAGCTATGAGTTCACGTGGACAAGCAATAATTTTCAATCCCAGTCATAATGCAGAAACGAAATGTTAGATAACTTGGAAAAAAAGTTTAAGCGAATTTACAAATTGCACAATTACCATTTAAAATTTCAAAACTTCATTTAATTTTATGGTTTGCGGTAATTTCTTAGAGATTTGGTACTGAAATAAAATATTTTAGTATAAGCACACCCAAGAAGGACGGGTAATGTGGAGTTAGTTATTCACATAGCCATCTGAGCGGTTCTGACATATTAACAGTAAGAAGACTAAGTGCAAAGTTTTAGCTCATTAGGTTTTCAACTGAGAGACTAGATTGTCTGCCGATAGATAGGCATAAATTGTGTTTTTTGAGTTATGAGAATTTAAGTTTTTGTGATCGATATTTACTCAATAAGGACCGAATTTAATATTTCTATGCGTTGCCAACTTTTGGGCACTTTGCAAGTGTATACAAAAATATGACAGACAAAATTTAATTTACCTCGACCCAAAATGGCTCCACTGTCTTAGGACATCGTTCATAAATGCCGATTCCATGAGAAAAATCAATGACTTCATCGTCAGTTCCATGAATTACTAACACAGGCGACTTGACTTTGGAAACTTTATCGATGCTAAATAAGAATAAAATTATGACTGAAATAATTGGCTTACATTCGCGAATATATCAATAGCTTACCTGGGAAAGGCATCGAAAAACCATGTTCTTTTTGTGTTTCTGAAAACAACTCTGAGACCAGACATAAGTGGGGAATGAAGAATTACTGCACCGACTTCATGTCGAGAAGCTAGATCAACTGTGGGAACGGTTCCTATACTCTGACCGTATAATATTATTGTCTCTGGGCTGATATTAAACCTGAAAATATAAGATACATATTAGAAAATTTGTTCTGTAAAAACAGGGCAGATAGGCATGTACCTTGACCGCATTGCTTGCCAAGCGGCTTCAATATCCGCGTACAAATTCTTCTCAGAGGGTTTTCCACCACTCATGCCATAACCCGAATAGTCATAGCCAAATATGTTGCAATTAATCTGCGATCCAAGAGTTAGGTAAAAACTGCTCATTTGACCTAAATCGACGGCGTTGCCATGGGAAAAGAGAAGTGTATATTTGGCATTCTTGCTGCACCGCACATAGATGCAGGTGATCAAGTTTCCACGCGAAGTCCGTGTAAAGAATGCCTCCACTTTGGATTTCTCTCGTTCAGAATACTGCCACTCAGCACGGTCAAAGAGCTGCAGATTATACTTGATGTTTGTATCATCAGCTGGTGTCAGTTTATAAGTTGGCTCCGGCGGCTGGAAGGCCAACTTGGCAGCTATTGGTCCAGGGCAGGGCGGGCAGCAAAACATACAGCACAATTCGCTAATGCTAAACATACTCCAAGTTTAAGGTAATGCTACTTAACGGAATGTAAACGTCTCTTCTCTTCTGATTGAACGCTTCAGATGAACAAAGGACAAGGAAAAACCCGAATAGATAAATTCAGATCCATATGCTTATGCTGGCTTGATGGCGATTCAATAAAAAATTCTGTTAACATACAAACAAATATTACTTTGCAATTTCAAATAAAAAACTAAAAGAAACATTTAATCCGACAATTAGATTTTCTGAAATGGGATACACTCACATCTATTGTTAATGGAAAGCAGCCACATTTACCAATACTAACACAGACAAGAACGTCCTAAAAAATATCAAACAATCAGAACGAGTACAATGGTGTGACCGTAAACTGTAAACATAAATATACCAAGTTAAACGGATGTTCCAATTTCATTTCATCATCAAACTAATTTTAATCGTTTTAAAAATATATTCTAAAGGGCATAGCAGAACACACAAAAACTGCCCCCACTCCGATCAGCACTAAAATATGTTGTAACCATCAAAGAGAAACTCACTCTCCTAAATTTTTAGTCTTCTAATCGCTTTTGGAGTAGAGTTATGAGGGCAGAAAGATAAATCAAATTACTCGTTTATCATAAAAACCGCTCAACCGATTTGGATGAGTTTAATATATGTTGTAAGTGCTCACGCACAATTCAAAAAATGGTTTTTGCACATTTTTATTGCCAATTCTTGTGCCCAACATAAATTACTGAAATTTTTAAATAATTTTTTGATTTATCTGTCCGCCTTCATAACTCTACTCCAATTGCGATTAGAAGACTAAATATTTAGGAGAGTGAGTTTCTCATTGATGGGAAGAACATATGGGCAATTCTCTGATGTCGAATGCGACATTTGTACGCAATCAAACTGAAAAAAAACATGTGCCTAGATTTTTTTTTATTTTTTTTAAATGCGAATTTTATAGCTCTTGGTTAGCACTATAATCTGTGTTAAGATCGATTTTGGGCATTTGTTCATTTTCAAGATAATCACAAAAATGTAAGGCATTCGCACGCGACACAGACAGAAGTCACTTTTTCGAAAACTAGCTCAAGCACTGATTTCAGCGAAACATGATGGAAAATTGTAATGCAATTAATTTTAAAATGTTATGTATTGATTGTTCTTAATAATGCATTTCGTTTGACTTCAAAATATTAAGTAGTTTTTTTTTAAATTGAATTTGAATCACTGTCGCACGCTACATGTCGCACGCGACATTTTCTTCCATCATAATTTTTATGTGGGTTCTGCTATAATGCGAAGCAAAAACTTACAGTTAATTGCATTGCCATAGTTTGTCATGGTTTCTTATGTATTCATGTATACCCCTTTGTACCATCAGAGAGATTTTAGATAGCGAAATTACATGTTATCTATAGTCACTTTTTTGCAAAAAATTAATCAAATTTATTGAAAAAATGAGAAAAATTGCGCTAGCACGTCCGTGAAACCAAATATATTTAATTGGGATATAAGACAATGTAAGATTAGCTTACATTAGCTTAATTTGATTGTCTCCCTGTGAAAATTCGATAAAACATAGTTTTTTTAACCACTTTTAATTTTTTGGTCCAGGTTGACCTTTTGGTGGAAATGCCCATATTTAATTTTGGTGCTGATTGGAGTGGGGGCAGTTTTTGTATGCTTATTCTGCTATGCCCTTTCCGTCCATTCTAATAAATAGAAATAACGAAATCTACGAAAATGCTTAAGAAAAATTCACCAAGAAACCTAGAATATACACAATCATAGAATACAAACACGATATTCTAACTTCAAAACATATTAAAAATCTTACGTTAAAATCCCAACTAGAAGATATAAACAAATAGCAAACTCGATATTTAAATTAAGACAGACAAATGAATTAAAATAGCACCACAATTTAAGTTAATCTTAGGAGTAACAGTAAGTTGTAAGTATTTAGAATTAGGGTACCTAAATAATGATTAAATGAATTTATTAAGAGAAAAAAAAAAAAAAAAAACCAAGAAACCTTGGTTCTAAAATTAATTCCTAGCCCGCAAACCGACCTCAAATTTTAATGACTTTTAATGATTTTGTCATATAAAACTGGCATATAAAAAAGGAGTGGGTTAAATTCCGCCTCTGACCATTTAATAAAAAGTTTTATTTTTCCTTTAGAAAATATCTTTTACACATTCGGTCACCTTCACTAGCTTTTGGCGCCAGCTGTGAAGTAACTAGGTATGAAAAACTTCTCAAACTTTGCAGTTAGGATTCGACGTTAAGCTATAGGTCCCTTTCTCTTGTGCGAGAAATTATAAGCACTATCTTGGCGTGCAAGAGATTGAAAGAAGGTGGGCTTGGCTCTTTGAGGCTGTAAAGCCAATTTTGCATTACATTTCAGACGCACTTTTGTCTTGATCCAGCTACGGTTCCTAGTAGAGCTGGGAAAAACATCATGTAGCCTAAAGGCTCTGCTATTTTCACAAATTTGTTGCATTTAAATCACCTGGATGGACAATGTTTTACCCGGCTAATCCCGAAATAATGAATTAAAATTTATGACAGGACAACTATTTTGCCAACAACAACAAACTACCGGAAACCAGAATCACTCAAACTTAATTTGGGTAAAAACACACGTTGCCACAGCTGATCGTCACCGTCATAGTATTGGTAAGCGCAAAAAGAGCCGCTCAGAGATTAACCAAAGACTCAAACCCTTTTTACGATATCTGGAATTGGCGCACTTTTTAAATCGCCCAATAGCAGCAAGTGGAGGATTGATGCGCTCACCTCCAGTTTGGCCGCATCAAAATATAAGTACACCATCTCAGATCACTAAAAGGGGGCGGTTGGAATCCTCGCCAGGCGAACCCACAATGCAGGATTTGATGGCAGTTTTTACCAACGTAGCTACAAAGGATGACGTGGCAGAGATAAAGGAGCAGTTTGGGGCAGTCTCCGCACAATTGGAAATGTTGAGGGAAGAGAATGATGCTTTAAGATCCGAAATGGAACGAATTAATGCTGCTTCTGATCATAACGAACTATCGCTAAAAATTGAGCATACAAAAGGGAAGTACTTGATATTTAGAGGAGTTAAAGCCAAAAGAGGAGATTAAACGGATTTGCCGAGAGAAACTTAAACTCAACAACTTTCAAATAAAGGAGTCTCTCATTCTATACAAACGAGAAAATCGAATGGCAATTGTTGTTAAAAGATACTCAGAGGAGTCTGCCAATACTATTAATGAGGAAAAGGAGGCAGAAACAGAAACGAGCACTTCTTAATCTTAAGAAGCGAATACTGGCTTGCTGCGAAGCTGTCAAAGAAGCCGGTCGTGTGTGTCTGCGCTCCTCCAATTTTATCCTGATTTGAGCTTTAACGCAAATAATAAATCTTTAAACCCGCCGACGGAATAGAGTGTCTTATTCCAAATTAATTTTTGCCCAGTCCGTGTTAACTCAGCGGTCTAAAGCTTAATTTCAAATCAATTGAAAGTTAATGCGATCAAATCTGCAAACATACCAAAGCATTGCTTTTGTTTTGGCTTTGTTTTGTGCACTCTCTCGTACTGTATGCTTGTTGTTGTGATCTTGCTCTCTGCACCTTGCACATCGCTATTCAACGTGAGCGCGATCCAGTACTTTCTGCTTGTTGTTGTCGTCATCTATTTTTGGACTGCCTACGCTGCCCTTAAGTGCAACTGCCGCTACCTCCCCCGCTTTCCATCGTTTGGACAGACGCATCTGAAATTGTTACACCCACTCTTCTCTTTTTGGTTGTAGCTCTTAAATCTTTTCAATATGAGTCTATCATGCAAAATGTAAAAGTGTGAGCTTGGTGGCAATATCGCTGGCGACTCCTAAGTCATCTGCTGGCTTTGCACCAACTGTGCTCATATCAAATATGCTGGCTTAACAAGCCGTGTGAGCGACTATATCTCTAAACGGATTGGTTTAACCTGGTCATGCGTGGATTGCCGAGAAATTGAGGATGAAATGCGTACGTTTATGCGGCAAACGCGATCTGGCTTTAAGGAAGTCCGCACTGAATTTCTGAAATTGCATGAGAAATTTTTAACTTTGGTTTCGCAATTCCTTAGTCTAAAAATTATTAGCGAGTCTCCCAAACGGAAAAAACGCGAACTTCAGAACCCAATCAACTCATTGAATATTCCCCATCCTCGCTCTGCTGCTTATTCGTCTGAATCTATTTGTACTTCTAATGGAACTGCTGCTTTTCAGTACAATACCCCCACGTCTGCCGCCATCGCCGTTACCCCATCTATGCTGTTTCCCCCAATTGTGGGTGATACTCTGGCTATGGTGCCGGTTGTATACTCCGGAACTTCTACTGCCGTCTCGAATTCGCATGCTGAGGCATCTAGTGCCTCTGCTCCTATGGATACGTCCACCACGGGCTCCCCTGCCCTTGTAGAGGCTCCATTTGCCTTTCCCTCGGTCGTAATAACTGACAATTCTGCAGCCGCCACAACTTTAGCCACCGTTTCTGTGCCTGCACCTGTCGGGATATGTGTTGCCGCCCCTGTTGGTGCCTCCGCTGACCAATCGTCTGCCGCTCCAGCTATGGCCGCCGATGCTTCAACTGTTCCTGCACCTGTTGTTATTCGCGGTGACTTCTCTGATCAATCCACAGCCGCCTCAACCATGGCCGCAATTGCTGCCTCCAGTATTGCCGCTCCTGTGGTGCCTTCCCAGCCCTTGGATCTTTTGCTGTGGTAAATGATCAACCCACCGCTGCCCCAACTTTATTATTAGGTTTATTTATTTCTTCATCTTCCTAGTGCTACAAGGAGTTCCTTAAGTTAATGCACTAGTCACAACAGCAATTTCACTTAAATTAAATTAAATTAATTTTACAAACAATTTTTTGACAGTATAATAAGACTGAGTTAAAACTAATTTACATAAATCAATATATACCTAATTTTTACACAAATATACATATATATATATATTTTTTTATATTGTAGTTAATTACATATTATTACTATTTTTAAAGTGTTCCATTAAACTATTAATAAATTTATGTGTGCTTGAAATTGTTTTCAAAAATAGGGTAAGTTGTTCCAGAGCTGAATAGCATGGTAATAAAATTGCTTCTTAGAGCTCTCCAGATTACATCTTAAGGATACAAAGTTATTCGTTCGTCTTGACGACGCAAAGTTCAACAAATCAAATAAATATGACGGTTCCTTAGTACATATTATTTTGTGTAGTAGTTTCAATACCTTGCAGTAAATCCAATTGTTTAAATTAGTATTAAGTAAGTTGTTTGTGTGGATAGTGACATGGTCAGTTCGACTAAGATTATATACATATCTAGAAATGTTATTAATTGCTACTTTTAATTTATTCTGACTACTCATATCACTGCTGGCAAATATCTCTATTCCGTATGTCAGTGTGGGAATTAGGAAAGCTTTCGCGATCAGATACCTAAATTTAGTAGGCAGAAGTGTTTTTGTAAAGTTTAGCTGCCTCAGCAGACCATACATTTTTCCAGTGGCCTTATTAATTTGATCAGTCCATGTTAAAGTGTTATTAAAAGTCAGTCCCAAATTTTCGGCTTTTTCAACATATTTAATGGTTTGATTATCTATAGTAAGTTTTTGCAAATTTTCTGTTACTATCTTTCGTTTATAGATGATCAGACATTTTGATTTTTTCGGGTTTATAGCCAGTCCATTCTTATTTGCCCAGTCAGAAACACGAAACAGATCAGAATTACATATATCAATACATTCACAAAGTTTACTTAACGGTCGACTAACATGCATTTGGACGTCATCTGCATACATATGAACATCACTAATTAATAAAGATTTGGGAAGGTCATTTGCATAAACAGAAAATAGTAGTGGCCCTAACACTGATCCCTGTGGAACTCCCCTTGTGATTGAAACAAGTTCTGATTTAAGTCCATTCGCTACTACGGCTTGTTTTCTGTCGCTTAAATAAGATTGTATTAACTTTAGCTGCCGTTGGGGCCTCAGCTCCTGTACCCGACGCTACTTGTGTTGCGGCTCCTGTAGGCCGTTCCGCCGCCATCGCCTCGCCGGCTTTGGTTATCAATCATTCAACTGCCGCAAACACATTGGCCGCTATTGTGGCCTCTGCTCCTTCGCCTGTCGTCACAGCACCTGTTGTCACTGGTCTATCAGGAGTACCCCCAAATCCATCTAAAGCGGCCTCCCGAGGTGTAACTTCATTGGGTACTTTAGCAGCTGTACCTCCTAAAAAATCTATATTTGTTTCCCGTCTTGTGGCTTCGGCTACGGAAGATATGGTAAGAAATCATCTATGTTCAAATCTAAATATTTCCGATCTATCTCAAGTCGAAGTCAGAAAATTCCGTTTTAATAAGATACGAGACATATCGACCTTTAAAATCACCCTGCCCGGTTTGTATGCTGACAGAGCACTTTAGCCTGACATCTGGCCTGAGTTTTCAATTGCGCGACATTTCTCCACCCGTGCCAATCCTCCGACTCGTGCCGATCCACACTCTGCTGCCTCTGTATCAGAAAACTAAAAACCTCCTTCTCACTTGGCTACCAAAATGTAAACAGCCTGCGCGGTAAGCTCAGCGCGTTGTTTATTAATAGTGCGTCTTTTGTACAGGATGTTTTAGCCTTTAGTGAGACTTCCCTTCATGCTGGTATTTCCAATTGTGAGATTTTGAGCGACAAGTTTGTTATATATAGGTATGATCGCCCAATTCGTCGTGGTGGTGGGGTTCTTGTCGCTGAAGATGCTATCTGGCCATCTCAGCTTATTCCCTGTGATCCATATCTTGACATTGAATTTGTAGCTGTTGAAATTTATCTCATATGCTCGTACATCCCCCCCGCATCCGAAATCGCCGTATATCTAAATCACGCTAATCAAATTAGACATATCGCATCTCGCTTTAACATTCCTCACTTAACCTGGTCACCTTACTATAATTCCGATGAACTTTATCCAGCTTTCCAACACGAATTCTCCGATATAATGTCTGAGCTGTCGCTTGGACAGATGAACTCTATTTTGAACAGTAGGAGCAGGATCCTTGATCTTGTATTTGTCAGTGAAATCTCCAACTCTGCGTTATCAAGGGTTCCTCCTTTTTCTCTTCCGGAGGATGTTCATCACCCTGCTATAGAACTTAGTTTCGAACTTAATGTGCCGAACTGCGCTATAATGTCTGCCCAACGAAGTCAATCTTTTTGCTTTCGTAAAGCGAATTTCATATCCCTGAATTAGGCTCTGTCTACGTGCGATTGGTTCTTCCTTGACACATGTCGTAATATGGAAGAAGCTTCAAAGACATTCTACGAGGCTATTTATGCTGCTTTAATAAATCACGTACCAGTTTCATACACTTCCTCCTGCCCGCAGTCATCTCCATGGTTTACTAAAAGTTTATCTAATTTGAAAAATAGAATAACTCGCCTTTACAAAAAATTTAAGAATTCTGGTTCACAGTTGGACTACGCTAGATATTCTGTGGCTCGTTCAAAGTTTATGCTACTTAATAATAACTATTTGCTCAGCTGTAAGATAAGCTTTCAGCATGACCCCAAAAAAGTTTCCTTCATCGCTTTCCCTCCATAATGTGACTGCTAATAATGATGCTGACATCGCAAATCTATTCGCAAAATTTTTTCAGCGTTGCTACTTTGCATCATCGGCTAGCTTTGGTACCTTCAACCCATATCCATATTCTATTACCCACTCTAATAGCATTCATCCACCTGTATTGGATTTAGAGTGTCTGCTTTCGGGTATTCGTTCTATTCAAATGTCATATACTCCCGGGCCTGATAATGTACCAAGCTGTGTGCTTAAAAACTGTGCTAGTTTTTTATGAATTCCGCTTTTAAAGCTGTTTAACTTATCTCTTGAACTAGGTGAGTTTCCCAACGATTGGAAGGAATCTTTTGTCATTCCTATTCATAAAAAAGGATCTAAATCGTCAGTAACAAATTACAGGTGTATCTCTAAACTATCCGACATTCCTAAACTATTTGAAATGCTTATTACTTCTCAAATACAGCACTCCTGTCGCTCAATTATTTCACGATCTCAGCACGGCTTTATGAAAATATTCGGTTTCTACAAACTTGCTTGAGTTTACTTCCATTGTGAATTCGGGTTTCATTAATAAACTGCAAACGGATGTAATTTACACAGATTTTAGCAAGGCTTTCGACTCCGTCAATCATGATCTCCTCCTTCAAAAACTGTATCTACTTGGATTTCCTCCTAATCTTCTTAAGTGGATAAAGGCTTATTTGACAGACCGTTCCCAACGTTTCCGTTTCAATTCGCCGCTTTCTGAGTCCATCAGCGTACTCTCTGGAGTTTCTCAGGGTAGTCATCTTGGACCTTTACTTTTTAATCTTTTCATTAACGACGTCCCTCATGTCTTGCTTCACTCACATTCCTTGATGTATGCCGCTGACCTGAAAATCTGCTTGTCTTATAACGAACTGATGTGTCCCCTTCTTCTTCAATTGGACTTAAACTCTCTGCATACATGGTGTTCGGTTAATTGCCACCCTCTAAACTCTGAAAAGTGTAAATGTATGACTTTTCATCGCACACAGCCGTATTTTTTTGACAATACGATTGATGACAAACCTCTCGAACGCATTTACGTGGTTGACGATTTGGGGATACGATTTGTCCCTAAACTAAGCTTTAATAATCACATTTCTGTCATCTCTAACAAAGCTATGGGTGTTCTTGGGTTTATCAAGAGGAAGGAATTTAACGATCCGTATCTGACAAAACATTTATACGTCTCACTGGTAAGACCAATACTTGAATATGGTTCATGTGTTTGGTCACCGCACTACCAAAAATATCAAGACCAACTTGAATCGGTTCAAAAACAGTTTTTAATTTTTCCTGACATACTTCAAAAATTGTGCAACAATATGTAATAAAGTTTAATAAAATTATACTATTGATGTCGCCACAAAAAAATCATAAAAATATGCGTTTTTCTCGCCTTTAAACCCTTTTTGGATGAGGTCACGTTAGAAGCGTTTACAAATGCAGCGGATACCTGAAACTCCAAAGACGTAACCGTAAATGCAAACGGAAGAAAGTCACATCGCCATCTTGGGATCTACAACACCAGAGAAGAAACTTAAATTGTTGCCGAAATTATCCTGGAGCAATCAAAATGAGAACGATTTCAGGAAAATGATTCGGAGACGCGTTAGGGACGTAAAAATTCAAGAGCAGGACTAAAGTATTGAGGACATCCGCAATCAAAAATGCAGCACGCTGCAACGCGAGCAACGCCTCAATACATTTTAACAACAGATGGCTCAATTCGAAAAGCTACAGGAAGAAACAGACTTAAAATGCCGCGTTGAACAGCTTCAGAAAATCAGGGTTGGCAGAAGATAAACGGGCTTATGTAACGGCTTAACAGGATTTTTTGTTTATTTCCTTTATTTCTGTCCTGTTAAAAATACAATATTTTTTTTTAAAAGTGGAGTTCCATTTCTGCGGTACGGCCGCTAAGCACTGCTTCGCAAAAACGTCAGCTCCGCTACTCAACGGATACCCTTCTCAAGCGCTCTAATCTGCGCAGTTCTCTCATGATTCGCGCCGAATAGTTGCTTAAAAGCTTCCAATTTAGGCCGCTTTCCAGCATTGGTGGGACCAGGTTCGTCACCGATATGCGCTTCCCAAATGACGAAAAGCACGTGCTCCGCATCTTCCTATATGTCCCCGCACCAGGTGCACTCTGCGCTTTGCTCATGGCCAAAACGGCGCAGGTAGCTGCGGAAGCAGCCGTGGCCGCTCAGGATTTGCGTCAGGTAAAAATTTACCTGACCGTGCTTTCTGCCAACCCACATACTGAGGTCTGGTATGAGTCGAAGTGTCCAGCGACCCTTGGAAGACGCGTCCCATCGATTTTGCCACGCCTCTAGGCTCTGCAACTTTGCAGATGTCTGGATCGCGTTCTTTGTCGCAGCAGGCAAGCCTTGGCCGTGAGTTTCCACATACACTTTGGAAATTTCGATAGCCTGCATTTCCAGAGGCGCCAGTCCAGCGATGACTAGCACGGCATCATTACTCCCAAATACTTAATCGCCCTCTTGGAGGCCACGGTAGTGTTACCGACAGTGATGTAAGCTGTCTCCACCTTTTTTCGGCTACTTACCAGCACTGCTTCGGTGCCAGCTTTAGCCCCATTGATATGGGCCATTTCACCATCTGCCCTATTGCCTGGTTGCATAGCAACTCAGCCTGTGCTAACTCCTTAGCAACCATTACAACGGCCACGTCATCCGCAAATCCTACGACTTGGACTCCTGGGGGGAGAGCTATTCGTAGGACACCGTCATACATGGCATTCCATAATAGTGGGCCAAGTACAGAGCTGTGCGGGACTCCTCCAGTTACTTGGTACGACTCCGTCCCAGCAGTAGAGTCGTATTTCAACTCCTTATGGCTTAGGTAGCTTCTGATTATATGGAGCAGATAAGTTGGGACTCCAAAGCTTATCAACACGCCAAGAATACAGCTCCACTTTGCTGTGTTGAAGGCATTTCGTATATCTAGTGTGGCCACTTAACAGTACTCCTTGCCTCCGCCCTTCCACCTCGTTCCCTCTATCGCCTTCGACGCTGTATCCACGACCAAGTTGATGGCATCGATGTTGGATCTCGCCTTCCGGAACCCGAATTGGCGATTTGATAGGTCGCCGCCTACAGCAATTGCCCGTTCCAGGAGTGAGGCAACTATTTTCTCTAGCAGCTTTTCGGCCGAGTCGATAAGACAGATTGACCTATAGGAACCTGCCTGACCTGGTGGTTTCCCCGGTTTCGGGAGAAGGACCAGCTTCTGGTTCTTCCATTTCTGTGAGAATATACTTTCTCAAAGACATTGGTTATATAGAGCTACGAATACATCGGGCTGGAGGGACAGGGTAAGTTGGGATGCTCTATTCGGAATTGAATCCGGGCCTGGGGCCTTGCTTACTTGTATGTTTTGTGCGGCAAGTAAGATCTCCTCTACTGACACCTCTTCGATGGTCGTGTAAGGCGAAAGCTCCGTTGCTGCTTCTATTTCGTCGCTTCTGAGTGGGAACAGCTCCTCGACAATTCGCTTGACGAGTGTGGGGTCACTCGGCTGGGGTATTGGCTGCGCTTTTAGCTTCTTGACGACAATTTTATAAGCGCTTCCCCATGGGTCATGTTCTGCAGAGTCGCACTGCTCTAAGAAGCAGTTCCGCTTACTCTCTGAAAACTCCTGAGGATTTTCACGAAGTGTTGAATCGAAATTTCCACGAAAATAAATTGACCGGCGATCCAGTTGTCCCGATGGCTGCTGGTTTCACATAATACTTTAAAGGCTTTACTTGGTTCGTTTCACAGGATTTATTTGTCTGGCTGCTGCCAGCAATCAATCGCAACTAAAAACTAAGACAAAATAAGTGACCACAGGAGTGGCCTAAGCAAACGTTTTTTGTCGTTTGCGTTACACGGCGAGCGCTAAGCACAAAGAGAAGAGCGGATGAGATAAGAGCAGGCAACATAAAAGTAGATTTTTGAAGAGATGCTGCAAGCCTCTCTTAAATTAGTTTATGCCTTTTTCCATTATTATTTACGTATTCTATTACTTTAACAACTTCTTGTATAAATTCACGTATCTTAGTATCTAATGATTACATATATGCTCCAACATTCCGACCCCGTTTAAGCTCTATGGGGCTTTAACCACTGGTTGAACGGCTAATTTACGGATTGGCCGTTTGAGCACTCCAGAAGATGTGCGAACTTCAGCCACTTGCACTTTTCCGTCAGCTACGGCGATTGTTGCGGCCACGCGCCCCGTAATCCATTTTTGAGGCGGTATATTGTCCTTGTGGATGAGGACGAGACTGCCAACTTCTAGATTGGAAGCGTTCTAGGCCCATTGAGCGCGTTGTTGCAAGCTGAACAGGTAGTCCCTGAACCAGGTCAGCCAAAACTGCTGCTTAAGTTCCAACAGCATGCGCCACCGCTTCAAGTACGCGAAGCTCCCCTTGCTGTTGGCTCCTCCTAGCGCGGATTCGTGCGGCAGCGAACGAAGAGGCTGCCCTATCAATACCCGTCATTGGGGTCGTTGTCTGGGACACCAAAGGACGCGAGTTGGGCAGCGCCTCTACCTCGACGAGATGCGTTGCCAACTCGTCGTGCGTCAGTTTGGTGTTGCCAACTCCTCGCACCAAACGATTCTTGGCTGCCTTCACGGCGGCCTCCCACAGTCCTCTGAAATGGGGCGCCCTCGGTGGAATGAATATCCACTCGACACCTTGCTCCGCTGCGTATGCCTGCAGTTGATGCTTCTGCGCCTCGTACGCCTCTTGCAGTTCTCAAAGCACGTTCGCTGCTCCCACGAAATTCGTGGCGTTGTCGCTGTAGACCTCGTCTCCCGACGAACCTTTTAAAGATAGATAAGAAGCTATCAGTTGACAAGTCTTCTACTAGTTCAAGGTGAACCGCCTTGGGCGCAGAACAAACAACCACAGCGACATATGTTTTGATGGGGGGTCTGCCACGAATTTTTAGGATAACAATCCGGAAGGCGAGATCCATCGAACACCTTAAGACCATGATGCTATTAGGTGTTTCCATAGTGACAGAATGAAGTTTTTTTCAGATCCCTTTAACTCGGGAGTTATCTCAAACTGGTGCAGATTTGGCCGCTCAGTAGACTCTTTTAACAAAAAATCAGGACCATTGAACCAAAGTGGGCAAATTAGGTCATCTACATTTGTGCCACGTGAAACCAAATCTGCCGGATTTAACTCCGATGGGACATGCCGCCATACAACTTGACTAGTCAACTCCTGAACTTCTGCCACTCTGTTAGCGACGAATGTTGCTAAGGAGCTCGAGTCTGTTTCTAACCAATTGATTAGCCCACTCCAAGCTTATTTTAATGAACTTCCTTTAGGGAAAACGCAACTCGATTCAGACCAACGCGGTGTTTCGTTCTTCAAGTATTTTCGGCAACTGACTTTATTAAATGTAAATGGTTTGATCTCTGCCTAGCGAGCATGCAAGCACGCAAAGCAAAGAGAGCAACTATAAATAAGCACAATGAGATAAAGAGTAATCTTAAGTATGATCAAGCTAGCTTCAATGCATAATCTATGTATGTATGTGTATTCATTCAAAGGGTTTCTCTTAATTCTATGTTTTGGTTAGGCCAAATTATAATAATGTGCATTCAATTGCTAATGATATGGGAGCTGACTAAACATCGGCCGCGTTGAAGGCAACCAGACTTCAATCTATTGGGAGTGGGGCTAGTCGCTGTATGGCACGTTTGCATATGCCCCTTTTAGTTTTCACCTCGGCAACTCGCACTTTTCCATCAGATCCAGCAATGACCTTAACCACGACGCCCAGGAGCCACGTTTGCGACAGAGCGTTGTCCTCGTGTATCAGCACGACCGTGCCTTCCTCTAGGTTCGCCTGATCTTTGGTCCACTTCAGCTTCTGTTGTAGGCTGAGAAGGTATTCTCGAGACCAACTGGTCCAGAAGCGTTCCTTGATCGCGGACACGAGCCGCCATCTGTTCAAGTAGGACAGCTTGTCGTCGCTCACGTGCTGAGCGGATACGGGAGGCAGCGCTTCGAGCGTTCTGCCAGTTACGAGATGGGCTGGGGTCACGGCTTCTATGTCGATCGGATTGGTAGTATCGGCCACGATCGGGCGCGAGTTCAACACCGCCTCGACTTCTACGATGACGGTTTCGAGCTCGTCCTTGCTCAATAAAGCGCTGCCGATTGCCCGTATCATGAGATGCTTCGCGGACTTCACTGCTGCCTCCCAAAGGCCGCCAAAGTGAGGCGCGCGTAGGGGAATGAATATGAATTCCGTGCCGCGAGTCGCAACATGATTGACCACTGCATCTTTGTGAGCGATAAACTCCTTCCTGAGATCTGGGAGTTCTCGAGCAGCTTCGACAAAATTGGTGGAATTGTCGCAATATAAGCGAGCCACAGGGCCCCGACGTCCTAGGAACCTGGAGAGACACATAATGAAAGATTTAGACGTTAAGTCATTCACAATTTCTAAGTGCACAGCTTTGGTAACTG